>VXAY01000770.1:500596-518760 GCA_013399855.1 Oxyruncus cristatus | reverse complement strand
GCAGGTGAGTGAGCGGCCGGGTCCGCGGGGAGGGGCGGCGCCCGACCGGCAACTTCTCCGGGTCCCACGGGGTGCGGGAGTTCGCGCAGGTCCCGCGGAGCGACGGCGGCCAGAGTGCGACAGTCCCCCGCGGGAAGCGGAGCGGAGCCGGCGGTCGCGGATCGCCCGCGCAGAAGCGCTCGGTGTCCCCGCTCGCTGTCCCCGCCCGGCCCTGGGGCCGCCCTTCCCCGCCGGAGCCCCGGCCGGGCGCGGTGTGTGTCCCCGCAGGTGCCGTTGATGACCCGGCGGGGCTGCGCTCCCGAACTTCCCATCGCGCCGCGCCGAGCGGGCGAGGCAGCGTTCGTTCCCCTCGCACCTGTACCTTAGCCCGTACGGCGCGTCCCAACACCGCAGCGTAAACACAGGTCCGAGGGTGTTTGCGCACAGGGAAGGGCGAACAGGAGGCTTGGAAGTTGACGCCGGAAAATGCGCTTTTTCTTCTGGCAGGGATTTTTTAACTTTCTGGAGGGAAACTTGCAGCGTTGTCTTCAATTTTGTTTTCCCGTTGGCATCGGTGCAGCGCTGTCCGCCGCCGTAGTACGGGCTGTGCCGGTTCAGTTGCCCAGGGAGGGCACGAGGATCGCCCCCCGCCGCATCGCCCCTTTGCTGTGAATAAAACATTAAAAGGAAGTCTCTTCAGTCTTTGTAACTTTGCGCTTTTTTTTTTGTTTGTTTGTTTTGTTATTATTATTTGTATTTTTTTCCTTCCCTCCCCGTTGATGCAAAATTTATGATGTTTGGGCGGTATTGGTGCAACAGCTCCTTGTTCTCACAATTCAGTTTTTATTTTGCGGCTTTATATAGCAGAGAGGAGAATACGTTTGGTGAGAAGCGAGAGAAGCGTGTCCCAGCTTTGCCTGCCTGGTTGGCCTTCGCAGGCGGTTTTTGATCTTGGGGCACAGTTTACTTTTTCTGCTTATGATTGTTTCCTAACTCTCGAAATCAGGATGGGTGAAAAGCTGGGCTATTGCTTTCTCTTATCTGTTCTCTTCCTGCAGTTTGAATTGGTAAATCCCAGCTGAAAGAGAATGGCATTCCTTTTTTCACGGGTTCTGCTTCGCTGTACCTTTTTGCCTGCTTCCCTGTTTACATGCAGTCTGTCATTCCCCTTGATTTGGTACTTTTCTGTCTTGCACTTTCCCCATAGCCTGCTCCCCTTTCAGGCAGCAGCCATCCCCACTGGATTATCCCATGCTCTCCTTCCCACTGTTTGAACCTGGCTGTTGGAGTGGACTATCACAAAGACTGGATTTATACCTCAGTGAAAATAAAAAGCATTGGTCTAGGGTTGCTTGTCTGCCTTCCTGCTGCCTCCGGGGAAGCCTCATGGATCTGTGCTGCTGAAAAGCCTCTGTGCCCTGCACTGTGCAAAACAGAAAATCCGTTTATTAGAATAACAGAGTTGGAGTGACATTTCCTGTTTGGAGGAGTTTGGGCACTGCTGTGGGCATTGGCAGCTAGATTGAGTCTTGGTGCTTGCTGAAATAGCAAGGCAGGTTGGACAGGGAGCCATGATTTGCAAGTATTTAGGACCCCCCATAAATCTGGCTCACTTGGCTTTTGGGGGCATTAGGATGAGGTTCTGGCTGCCGCCCTCATTTTCAGTGCATCAAGAGAGATGATGATGCCTTTGTTCATGCAAGTGAGCTGTTGGCCAAACTTTTGATTTCATTATCCCATGTGTGTTGGTTAAGATGCAAATAAGTGAATACATTGGGGTTTTCTGATTTCTTCTGTCTCCGTGCTTGGGCATATAATGTTTGCAGTGTACAGCTCAGCCAGGGTCACGTGAGCCAAACAGCTTGGGCTGTTACCTGGAAGCTGGCTAGTCTTTGTTCTGCTTGGAAATAGCTGATAAATTAACTCCATTTTCTGATATATGGGGCTGGTGAGTTGTTAAATAATTATAGCCAAATTAACTTAGTGCTGTTTGAAGTATTCAGCTGCTCTGAGAAATTAATTGTACTTCAAATATTTTTGCATGTTGGTTTTTTCCTTTCTTTTTTTTTTTCCCCTTCCCTCCAGTGAGGAGTGTGTTCAGCTGATGTATGAGCAGGCTTTAATTTCATGCCACTGCACCTCTTCAGGCCATGTTGTATGGGACATGCCACATGCCTTTGGAGAGACGCAGCTCCTTTCCTTTGCAGGAGCCCTCTTTGGCACCTCTCTCATTTACTCCACCACTATGTCTATTTGGTGGTTAAAATTAGGCTGAGCTCTGAGTGCCTTCCAAAGGCACGATAAATATTGACTGGGAGTTTCAGCCTGTAACTGCCGTCATATGGCTCCCTTTGCAGGGCCTCTCCCATCTTGGCCATTGTATCAGAGGGCAGTGGGTGCTGTTATGGACTCAGCATCCCTGCTGGAAGCCCCGCTATCCCCCCATGCAGCCCTTCAGGTGTGGGGTTCTGTAGGGAGGTCTCTGCATGGTGGCCAGGGCAGGCTGTCACTGTTCCTGTCTGTCCCGAGAGCTCTGTGAGCCAGCACTGCCACAGGGCAGAGGAGACTGGATGTGGCCCTGCTTTTGGGGTCACTCCCAGGGAACCTGGGGCAGCTTTGGCTCTGGGGGTGCACTGTGCACTGGCATTGCTGAGTGCCCCAGTGACTTAGCTCTGACTTTTTTTTTTTTTTTAAGAGATGGTAATTGATGTTTATGTGTATGGATTTTGGCACTAGAAGCTGTGCTTGTAATTAATATGAAAACAGTCGTAATAAGGACCTGAAATACATGCCTATGAGTAAACCAAATGAGACTTGGCAGTAGCAGCTCACAAAGGGAGAAGCCCTTCTGCTGAGAATGCATGGTAAGGAAGCAGGACGGGTAGCAGGGAAAGGCATGTTTGGTCCCTTGGAGCATGACAGCAGAGGGCCCAGCACCCTGTAGGTGCTCTGAGCTGAGCACCAAGTGCTGCTTTGCACTCCTGACCTTAATTTGTAATGCTGAGTTGTTCTGAAATGTGCCCTCAGTTTTCTAGCAGGGTATTAGCTCCAGACCTTAATTTAAGTAAATGTTTTCTTCTAGTTTTCAGGGGATTTTAGTTGTTGTTTGTTTGTTTTTGGGGTTTTTTTTTGATTTTGTTTTTAATTGAATTTAGGCAAACCTCAGCAAGTTCACTTGCACTGATCCAAAAGCAGAGCCTGTCATCCAGAGCATGCACGTCTTCAAAGGCTTTTTGGAGAAACACCTTTATGTGAGTCACTGGCCAGAGCCGGTGAGCTGCTGGGGTGGGTACTCAGCCTTTTCTGGGGTTGGTGCTGGGGTGCAGTGGGGTGCACGGGCTGGTGAGCCCGCAGCCTCGCTGTGTGAGCATCTCTAGGTGGCAGCAGCCCCCAGGAGCTCCCAGGCAGCAGGACGCACAGCCCGGAGTTGTGGTTGTGATTTCCTAGGCTCTGGTCCTGCTGCTCAGCATTCCTCTGCACCCCTTTCCTGGGCCGGGGAGCAGCTTTTCAGCCCAGAGGGGAATCGGCCATCACTTGAGTCCTGTCCCCAGCTCCTGTGCCCTTACTTGCAGGACAGGGGAGGTGTGGTAACACACTGGGAGAGTAACCCAAAGACTGTGAAGTGTTTGATATGAGCAACCAAAGGAGAGCTCAGGCGACTTTTTCTGGAGGACTCGTTAAGCTAACCAGTTAGTCAGGACCAGACTGATGACTGGCTACGGAAGGTGAATGAGTTCAAGCTGGGAATTAAGGGAATGTTCCTAATAATGTAGTAACTGTTGCGATAAGCTAGGAAAGAAAAAAGATACGTTGTTACTCATCACCATTAGCTCTGATCAGGTGGTCCTTCTACAATGTTAAAAAGGATGTGTGTAATGTTAATAGTATATTCCTTTACTTGTTAAAAAGGATGGTGTAGCCCCTAGGTTTTTTTTATTTTTCCTGTTTTTAAATGTTAATTTTGGGCCTTTGCTCAAAATGCAGGTGCTTTTGCATCACAACAATCCCTCATTTCTTTAGGGGCAGTAAGGGTGAGCCAGTATGTGGTGGTTGTTGTGGGGCAATAGGATGGTTCCCTGGAAGCTTCTAAACTTGCGTTATGTCCTGCCTGTGCAGATTGGGATTTAATGCTGTGCAACCAGGCATTCGTGCTTTTAAGACCACTGGCAAGCAATGGCAGCTCTGTGGAAACAGCTAAGGCAGGTCTGCCCTTGTGCGCTCCGCACACTCTCAGTGCACTGAAGCAATTTTGCTGGGAAAGGAGAGAGGGCTTGTTCCTGAGATTTGGTTTTTACCGTGGCAGGAGTGAAGGCAGGAGGGGGTGACTGCAGCCAGCCTTTTTCCGTGAATCACACATGTGCTGACAAGTCCTTAGGGTGTGCAACAGGCTCTCGCTTTCACTGACTTAAAGGTTTTGCAAACAAGCACAGGCTGCCAGTAGATTTTATGTGTGCCCACGTAGCCAAAGCTGAATTATCCCCTGGGAGTACTGCAGTCTGCCAGAAAGATCCATCATTTCAGCAACTTTAGTTATTGTTTGTTTAGTGACTTCTTGCTTTGCAGGAGCAGTTTAAGCTATGCTCAGTGGCTGTTCCCTGGTGATGAGCTGTGTGTCCATGTGATGAAAGGTCTCATTTCTACTGTCCACTACCTCTGCTGGGCATATGGGCACATGCCAAGCCTCCTGAAGTCTTTGAACAGCTGCTGCTATTTACAGCTCCTTATTTTCTTTTTTCCCCAGCCTGCCAGGGAAACTTGTCCTTCTTCCCACTTCACATAAAGGGTGTGCAGTGTCCAGGGTTGATGAATATTTGCTTGTGCATCAGTGATATGGGAGGGTTTGATGCTGGCTGGTGTTTGGGCAGCAAAGTCAGTAATTCAAACTGCAGGAGCACGTGCTGGTTATACTATAAACATGTGCTATAAGAATACCAAGAGTATAAATATGTACAAGGAATAGAAAGTCATACTGCAAGAGTATCGAAGTATTTTTCTTTTCCAGTGGTAACTGTTTTCCATTTCCATGCCTGAAGCCTATAAAATCTAGCTCATGGCAAAGGAGGAGGTGGGAAAATTGAGTAAATAAATGGGAAGCCTCAAACTTTTAGTGGATTCAGGCCTTTTTGACCTATAGAAAATGAACAGTCACCATACTGTGTTTCCGTGAAGTCCTTTTTGGAGATTTCTAAGATAAATTAATTTCATGTTTGTTCCTCTCTCTTGTGATGTCTGTGCAACTACACATAGAGTAACCGAAAGGGCATTTATAACTTGATCTTTCTTAATCTTCTCCTCATAAATCAATGGTGCAACATGGGCTCTTGTCACATGATGACATGACCCCTGTGTCCAATCACCGACTGCTGTTGAGCTTACAGAAATCTTTCAAAAACCCATCAGGGACTGGCCCAAGCTCAGACCAGTGCTGAGCTGCTCCATGACAGGTAGGTCTCCCTCCTAGGCTGTGCTCCCATGGGACTGAGGAGGAAGTTGAGCTGTGGGACTTGCTGCTGACAGGATTTAAATTCATATGGAGAGGCAACTGTGGCACTGCAGGGCATTATCTGACCCTTTGCCTGCAGCTGCTTGACTAAACTGCCTAATAAATGTCAATTAAGAATTGTGATACCTGACCTCTCTTTTTTTCACCCCTCCCAAGTCCTGTGGCATTGTGATTCATGAAGGAAATGGATTGAGCCAGAGAAAGGTTAATGAAAAAAGGTTCCATGCTGTAAACAAAACCCCAAAACCAACAACAAAACCTTCTGAACAAGGTCGCATTATGGAAAAGTTGGAAAAGCCTGAAACTGTGAAACAGCAACGCAGCCTTGGCTGCGAGAGCACAGCGCTCCTGTGTTCTGGGTTGGTGACAATTCACAGGGTAAAGCTCTGAAATCTATCCCTGTCCTGCTGACTTCTGGCATGGTTTGGCTTGTGCTGCTCCTCTAGGACTCTCCAAATGGTGCTTTCATCCCTTGGTCTCCTGTTTTCCCAAGAGCATCTCCTATGGGGCAGGCACCTCTTGGCTGTGCTTGCTGCCCAGCGAGGTCACTGAGCAGATACTGCAGATGTGTTTGGGTGTTTTACACTTAAGCATGTGCTGAAATAACAGCACAGAGCTGAACGTGCTGGGGAGAGATTTGTGTCAGTGTTTTGCTCACCTGAACCCCAGTGAGCTGCTGAGGACCTACGCCTGGGGATGCAGCCTGTGTGGTGGGAGCTGGAACCAGCAGGTTGGAGCTGCTTTGGTGCATGCATAGGAAGGAGAATCATCACACTTAACTTGATACATATCCTAATGTTCAATTGCCATTAATTGAAATTACGTTGAAATATTGAACGTTTTAAGCATAAAAGTTTATGTACCGTGGTTAGTATGCGAATGGAATATTTTAGTAGTCTTTTAAGGTTAGCATCGCAGCCAGATGCAATGATAAGCATTTGTTCCTAAGAGTTGTTTTGCTTTAACCCCTTTTCTAAGAGTGTCCACATTCTGGTCAGTGTTCATTGGCTGCACTGTGGCTGACATCCAGCTATCATTTTAGGTGTGGTTTTTGTTTTTTTTTTGCATCTGATCCACTATGCAAAGTTGAATTATAGTTATTTTTGCTCATTATCTTTGGCAGTAAAAAATGTATTTATCTAAATTTAAATTGCTGTTTGCTGAGGATATGTGACAGTATTTAGAATTCAGTATTATTTTATTATCTCTTTGAAGGGATAAAAAAGGCTAATTTATTTCAAGAGATATTTCTGCAGCATGCAAAAATACCAGTGAAGTAGCTAATGTTTTCCAGTTGTTGTTGACTTCAAATTTAGCAACCATTGTCCCTGTTGATATATTTGATGCTCTAAAAATGTACTTGCCATTAAGTAGGAAGCTGAAGTGATTGGTAGGCAGATAATATTCTTTAGTAGCTATTAATAATGCTCAGAGGACATACGCATTGGAGCGTATGGAAAAAGCCGTGGAATTGTGTAGGATGGAGGCAAAAATAATGTATATAGCTGTTTTATTTGAAAGCCGTCCTTATGTGCTGCAGCAGTTGCTGCCTGAATTAGCACATCATGAGCCAGAGAAACTGATATGCAAACAGAATGGTGTGCAGCTAATTTTGTTTAGAAAATTGAGGTCCAATCCCTGCTATGTCATGCCCTCTGTGAGCTGCCTCAGTCCCGGTGACATGCATGGGGACCTGATTCTGCAGGGGGCTTTGGTGGTGTAACGTGGCCATTGTTTCCCCCCTAGAGCCAGCTTAGCTCACGGGACCAAGGGAATTAGTATCCCATTAATAGAAAATAGAAATTTTCAAAACAAATGTAAAGCCCTTGCAACTCTTCTCTCTCATTTTTGTCGTTCCTTTACCCAGAGGAGGACTTTTCTGTCCGCACTGTGAGTGTCTCCCTGCATTTCTCAGCGCAGAGGATTTCTTTGTCTCCCAGAGTCTGGAACTGCTCTTAAAATCATGCCCGTTTGGGTCCTCTCATGCAACATGTTTAAAAGTGCTGCCATCTCACCCAGCTGTGCAGCCCTGGTGTCACCCAGGGCTGTGCTGTGCATTGGGAAGACCGTATTAGAAAAATGTAGAATTATTAGAGCCTATGAATAGTAGTGATAATTTGTACAGCATTTATGTTGCCCTCATGCTGCATAACACACTGGAGTCATGAGCTACATTTGCTTCACATGTCACTTCATTATATCACGATATAACAAGCAGCTGCTCTGTGGGTAATGTGGTACCTGCAGCATAGGTGGGGGGTTCTTTCTGGAGCTGCCAACAACTGTAGCAATGCTTCACATTTTCCCAGGCTTGGTCCAGCTTCTTAGAAAGGAAACACAATCACGTCTGTGCTGAATGTTTCTGACTGCCCAAGGGTTTTGGTGCTCAGCTCTAACCTTTAATAAAATTGCTAGTAAAAGACTATTTAAGAAGCTTGCTCTTTCTTGTGGTAGCCAAAGACTGGGAACAGGAGAAGATTGCCTTTTTTTTAATATTAATCAACAGATTCACACAGTCTTACTGGCCACAAATTTCTTTGTTAATTTTTTCCCCAAGACAGTCGGTTTGTGAGCATCTCGGTCTTTACATAAAGAAGAAAAAGCATCTTTCACTGCTCTGTGTGCAGAGAAAAGTTAGAACTCACATAGCTTAAGAAAAGGGGGGAAAAGTCCAAGGATTGTTTTTATAAGCCATGTTCCTTTGTATGATTTTATGGAGGGGGTGGTTGAATTATGGTTTTGCAGTGTCTTACAAATACTGCTGGTGGAATTGGAGATGGAAACATGAATTTATTAAGATTTACTAGGTTCAGTCCAATTGCTGCCATGACACATGGTTAAGGCATTAACATACATGGCTTATGCCTCAGCTACATTACAGCAGTTACTGGGTAGATGTCCTTTGATACTGGAAAACGATCTTGCCAAACTGTTGCTGTCAATTTGAATAATCTCAGTGTTGCTGAAGGCCCATAGAAATGGGGCAAAACATTGTGAATAGTAGCTTTCTCCAAATAAAGGCCACAGGAGTGTGTGTGAATTTTTAGGTCCTGTTTGTCCCAGATGGATCCTGTGCATGTGGGTAGAAAATTCTGCTCCAGGGCTTTTCCTGGATTAGAAGTGCCTAAATTGTCCCAGACTACAGAAGAATTGATGACACTTGTTTCCTTTTTTTTTTTGTTTGTTTTGTTTTGGGGGGTTTTTTTTGGTTCGTTGGGGTTTTTTGTTTGTTTTGGTTTTTTTGCTTGTGTTTTGGGTTTTGTGGTTTTGTTTTTTGTTTGTTGGTTTTTGTTGTTGTTTGTATTTTGGGTTTTTGTGGTTTGGGGGTTTTTGTTTGGTTGTGTTTTTTTGTTTGTTTTTTTGGGGGATGTTTATCTAGTCTGGCTATTTTTTGCAGTGATATGATAAAAATGGTATCAGCTCCTGGTACATTCCTGACATTAGTGTTTCAGAGTGCATCCTTTTTGCCTTACTGATGACTGGGTCCTTTCTCCAACAGGGGAGCTTTGGGATAGGGTAGCCTCTGTCATGTTTAGATTTGCTTGTGTTGCCTTTTGGGGCCAGTGCAGGGTTTTCATTGTTTGTCTCAAGCTTTAATGCTGCCAGTGTTTCCCCGGGGCTTGGATGGAGTTTAAGCATTTTTATGAAGCAGCGCTTCTGCAGGCTGGTGGAGGATGAGTGCTGGACAAATGCTAGCAGGGAGGAGGGATGCACTACTACCTGTGTTGTTGCTCTTTGATTTGGATAGTGCTGATGTGAGCCGAAGTGCTGGGGTTTCTTGGGATCCCAGCTGACTCTTGCAGAACATGCTTAAGATCACTGAGGCTCGTCTTATGTGTGTTTCCTAAACCAATTGTTGAATAAATTCTGTGAGAACTTGTATGAACTGAAGCATGCCTGCGTTTCTAGGAATATCAGGAATAAACCCCCTGTTTCTTTGGTGGCATAGGCTCAGAGGCTGATTTTGCTGGGTAAAATAAGGCTTTCCTTGGGAGTCACCAGTATGAGGTGGTCAAACAATGTAATTTCTTGGGTCACAGAAGCCTGAGTTAGTAATATTAAGGAGGGTGTATCTGTGTGCCACAAACTACAGGACCTTAGTGTCATGTGGAGATGTGATAGAAATAAACATGAATGGCAGGTATCAAAGGAGCAGGGAGAGGAGCAAACACCAGCTCAGATCCACTGTGGCCTATGGTATAGGTGTGGTGGATGAAATACAGGCCTGAGGGCACTGGAATTGTTTTTCCCTGCGTCTCTGCAAGTGTATGTGGCTCAGGGACTGTGATTCCAGGTCTTTCCACTGACATGCATCCCAAGGGAGCTGGAAGGGACTACCTTAGTGGAGTCTTTAACACTCTACTGAGTTTCTTTCCCACCAAGTTTGCGTTTCCAACAATATGATTACTTATGGATTTGTAAGTCAGAAATAGCTTGGTAATTGCTATATTGCTTTGCCTACAGTAGCAACAAGCATCTTAAATTTAATGCATCATCCACACAGAAAATTGATATTTGGCCAAAATTCGCAGGCTCTGACAGCTAATCTTAAAGAGCTTTTGCTTGACATGTAAAATAGAGACTTGTGGTTGACATGCACAGGAAAATTGATGGTATTTAGGATTATTCCATAAAAGAAAAATGCTCCTTACAATTGGCTGAAAATACTTCAGGATGATTAAATTTAGATAGAAACCTCTCCTTAGAGGTGAGCAGTGCGAAGGCTTGGGACATCAACTGCTTGGATCACAAGCAAAAAAAACCTGCATCAACTCATAATTCAAAGCCTGAATTTTGCTTTATCTTCAGGGTTTGTCTGATGAAACTGTACTCATGAGCTGCTGACCAGCTTGCTAATAATAGGTTTCTTTTAATGTGCTTTTACTTTGATTTTCCTCCCTAGAATACATCCTAAGTAGCAAGAATGCCCCAGAATTCTTTCTCTGGAAGAATTACAATAAGGAACTTCATGTTTTTTCTGATGAAGATACCTGGCATGTTTGTACAGATAGATGTTTATTATGTATTTGGCTGTCGGTTGCAACTGAAAGGACTAAAAGTTTCAGCACAGAAACTTGTGGCTCAGTTTGGTGACCATATGCTTTACAGGGTACCATGATGCTCTTTTTTGGGTAAATACGCATTTCAGCATGTTTTTTTAATATTTGGTTTAGAGTCAGTAGGTCTGGATGACTTGGCTTCAAAACTACTCAATATCTATTTATTAAATACAGCGCTTGTGTTTCAAAATTCGGCCCACGCAATTATGCAGTCAGGTAATCACGCATGTAATTGCTTGCACAAATGGTCAGTTAGATGTCTAACTGTCCATTTGCATGCAAAATTAACTGATTTTGCAAATTGGGCTTGGAATACTCATGGTAGAAAACACAGGTTTCTAGAGGTGGCTGTATTGTCATGCCTTCCCCTTCCATTGGTGTCCTGCTTTTATGAGATTGGTGTGTTTAGTCTTCAATGCTAATAAGAAGCTGCTGACACTGAAGGGGAGAGTGTCTTTTCACTCTAGAATTGTGTTGGCTTCATGCCAACTGTCCGAACCCACAGGGAAAGCCTCCCCCTCCCTTTTTCCCTTGGGGCAAAGGAAAAAAAAAACTACAGCAACCGAAGAACCCGAAAGCAACCGAATTATATCAAAAAATATATATTTGCATATATTTACAGTTATATACAGCTAGAATACTATATACAATATTCAGGATCCCAAGTACACCCCCCTCCCCCGGAGGGAAAGGGAAAAAAGGGAAAAAACATATATACACAATCAAAAACTAAGAACCAGCAAAACAAAGAACTGGCAAAAATCAATCTCACCATGTCCCTTAGAAAAACAGGATGGCCTGGCACAGCTGGCACTCCCCACTCTCCCGCGTGGCAGACCAGTAGTCACTGCAGGCCTCAGCTGATAGGTAAGCGAGACCAACGCAGAGAACCACTGCTCCTGAACCTCACCGGAAGAGAAGAGAGAGAGAGCTTCCACTCCCTTCTTATTTATACCCTTGCTTACGTAAAAATTGTATGGAATACTGGGAACATGGCCTTGGTTCCTTGGTTACAACCTGGTTACCAAGGAAGGCCTAGAATCAAAACCACTACAAATTGAGTACAAATTGATGCCAGTGTTTAGTGAGCCAACAGCGGGTTGAACAGGAAAACTATGGATGCAAGTGCATCCATCAGTCCTGTCCTCCATGGTTGCAGAGTGCCATGCTTACATTACTCATATGATGGATTTTAATAGCACAGGAGCTGAGGTTGGTAATGCTCTCAGAGTAAAGCATACAATCAAAGCAGGGGGCAGGAATATGGTGGGCAGCCCATGTGCCAAAGGGCTACTCATTTTGAACCAGAGACGGGTGGACAAAGATGTGGTGCCGAGGAGCCACGTGGCTCATTCACCCTCACACAAGTCAGGGGCAAAGTCAAGAGCAGCAGTGAACTTTCCTGAATAAATTCAGTGTGTTTGGACCTGGCTTTTGCTGAAGCCTTGTGCTCCAGTTCTGTGACAATTGCTGAAAAGACTATAATGGGTATGTGTGCCTTACACCAGTGCATATATTAAATTTAAGGTCTGCTAATGTGCACACAACCTAATTGCTCTGAACTTTACTGTTTTGAAAACATTTAATGTGACACTTCTGCAGCAGCAAGAAAAGTTGTTTGATTTGAATATCTATATTTACGTATTTTCACATGCCCTTCAGAGTTACGTTTTTTGCCTTTTTTTTAGTGTGGTGTGCTGACAAGATACTTTTTTGCAATGAAAGAATTCAAAGCAATAGCTGAACAATCTGTAGAAATACTCAAAATGCAGTTAGAGCAAGTGATTGTTCATCTGGCACAGTCTCTGGGTGCTCCTATGAGCAAGGCCTCTGGTCTCTCTGTGGCTGTCCATGTATTTGGACATGAATTCTTCTCTTTCTAAAAACCCAGAATAATTGTGTAATTGGCTCAATGTGTGTAGGCTCTAACCCCCAGAGAGCAGTGGTGGTGATTTGTTATCAAAATATGACACTTCTGAAGGATGGAGTAGTTGTTAGTGCTTTTAGAGAAGGGTGTGCATTTATGCTTCTCTTCAGACTGTGGTGAAGGAAATACTGTTGTTCAAATTGTTCCCACAGGGCAGGGAGCCACACCCCCCTCCATGGCATCCTCTGACTGTGCAGGTGCACATTTTAGGGCTCAGTGTGGCACTTTCTCCTGTGTGACAAGATGGATTTGGCAGGAATCTTGAGGATTTGTCTGGGACATCCAGATGAAACCACAAGCTGGTGTGGGGAGGGTGCAGGTGGGCGTTATAATTTAAATATATCTCTTTAAGTGCTTTGGGTGGAGTTTTTCCTTGCAGCTGCAATGGCAGTGGTGCCCCTGTGCGAAGTGCCCATCCCTCCTGTGTAGGTGGGTTGAGAAGCAAAAGCAGTTTCTCATGTCTTCCTCATCATTAAAATCTGGCCCTTTGAGCCGAACCCTGCTGATTTTTCCTTGAAAACCAGCTGTCTGGAGTGGTTGTCTGCACCTCAGATCTGCACTCTGTGCTTTGCGGCATCATGTTGTCTGGGCATGGATGCAGCTGCCCTCTTCTTGTGTTCCACTCTGCATGTTCCCTACGCTCCTACTGGTGAGGTGCTCCCTCCCAACAAGGGAACTTGGGCAAGGATTCCTTCAGTGCGCATGTGGGATGGATGCTGTCACTGAAGGGCGAGGTGGTACCTTGGTTTCATGCTGGGTTGTCTTCCCAAAGCGATGGTGTGCTGAGACCGCGAAGGATTAAGCAGGAGCATATTAAGGTCACTTTTTATTCCTGAGCAAGAGGTTTATTTTCTTCATGCATATTAATTTCACTTGGGACATGGTAGAAAGGAAAGCAAATAAGAGTGCAAGCATGTTGGGTAGCCTCGGCAATTGAACTGGAAGAGAGAGCTCAGATTAACAAGCTGCCATTCCTTTCAATGCTGCATTAGCACAAATGCTGTAAAAATAGTGGAAAGATCCAGGCCCAAAACTCAAAAGCTACCAGCATTCTATTTGAATTCTGTTTATGCCTGTGTGGCATTTAATTCATTTTGGCTGGTGTTTGTGGGAGGTTGTGGGGAGGAAGAAGGGGTGGTTGCAGGTTGCCCTACACAAAATTTGTATCTTTCATGTCTTATATGCCTAGAACCCAAAGCTTGCTAAACTTCCTCACACCTTCCTAGTAGCTTTGATGAGGGTTACGCATCCCCAGAGGGTGAGAGAGATGGCGTCAGAAAAGCATGGTTTGTAGTTGAGCTGCAGCCAGGAATACAGGTGGAAGATTACCCCAGAATGATGTTTGGGAGTAGTGTCAGAGCACAGGAGGCTCCTTGAGCTCTGTCTTGGCATACTTTGATAAATTAAAAATCCTTGACTTTTTGTGGGATGCACGGGCAGTCTTTCCAAATTCCTGTGTGGGTGATTGTATTTTCTTTATTCCTCTGTGTAAGGACCCATCAGTGTTTGGGGAGGATGGGAGCTCAATAGGGAATTTGTGGGCAGGAGCTGCTGGCTCTATGGTATTAGTTGTGGGTTTGGTGTTGCTGGACCTCTCAGAGCATGTAGATGTTGCTGGAAAAGTTTTTTTTGGCCACCTGCTCACCTTTCTGCTGTGGGGACCCTGAGGATTGGGAAACACAGTGTTGAAGAGTTGAAAGCTCTCCAAAGCCATGCATTTCTAGTCCATGGTATCAGTTCAGGCTCACGAGACGAAGCATTCCGTAAAGCATTTCCATAAGGCATTTCAGGATAGGAAGGGATAAAAAAAATGCACTATATAAATTAGAATACTAATTATATTATCAACAGAGGAGCTCATAGCTATCCTTGCTCCTTAGCAACTTCTGTGCCTTGTTACGGATACTGCTGTGAGAAAATGCAGATGAAAGGGTTAAAGCATGTTGTCCAGGAGGACACTGGACTGTTCTCTGGCATGTGCTGGTGCTGTGTGACTTACAAGCACTGAGGAATCTCTGGGCTGTCAGGCTTGACCCCACAGTGGGTATGGGGAGTAAAAACCGACCCCACAGGAAGCTTGCAAAGCCTTTCTACATTCATGTTTGGGTCACTCTGCCTCCTCAGAGTCACTGCTGCAACTTCCCCAACCTCCAGTACCGACTAGTTTATCTCTTAGTCTGGCTATGAAATAAAAATATTAGAGCTGAATTAAGAGATCTTTTTATTAAGGCAGTTCTGGCTTACTGTGAGCAATCTAAAAATAGGCTGTGGATATTCTTGATCTTTAGAGACATTAGCCTACCTTTTAAAAAACAAGTAAGGAATTTTATACACGGCTCTCAGCGCTGTATGAAAAGAAGCAGACTACAAAGCACAGCACAGGGAAATTGATTCATCATCAATTTATTGCTTGGAGCTCTAGGCAAACTCATCTCAAGACAGAACAGAGATCTATAAAATCTTTTCATCTGAAACTATGAATTAAATTGGGAGGAACAGCTGATGAGACCAGAACCAACTGTTAAACCAGACATTCTTTTGGGAACAGGTCTCCTGCTGCAAGCCAGGGGGAGTTGGAGAGAAGATGCCGATTTTCACCAGCCAAGGATGTGGAACTTAAATCTTATTACCCTATTTCTTTCCTTTCAGTGAATCTGGCTTATGAAGAAGCAAGCCTACAATACTACCCCCGCTCTGCCCACCCTTGATTTCAGCATAATTTTTCCTTTTTTCATCAGTGCATCTTGTTAATCTTGCAGTTTCTTTTCCTGAAGTGTACTTCTTTTTTTTCTATGGCGTGTGTGGATTCTTAAACCTTCTAATAACATGGAAACTTGCCTTTTTCAGCAGGAAGCCTCTGAAAACAAGCTGATGCATCTCCATTGTCAGATCACTATATAAATAAATAAAATCTCTTCATACATTCCCTTCAAAGAGGCAAGTGAGACAATGCTCAAGAACTTCTGCCTGGGTTTTCTTGTTGTTTTTTTGTGTTGGGGGGAAGCTGTATATGTCAGCGACCTGTAATAAATAGCACTGCAATGAGAAGTGACATTCTCAATCACCTTGCATCCATGGAGAAATAACTGAGCTCTCTTCCCATGCCTGGGAAAAAAAAACTAAACCAACCAGTGAGAAAGAAAGGAATTAAAGAATTGACCTTGGCTTGCAGTCGCTCCCGTGCTAGCAGGGAGCAATCTACCAGGCAGACACTGAAGTTTGCTGGCCCTTGGTGCAGGCGGTGCATTGCCCGTGTTACTGCAAGCTATTCAGCCCAGAGTGCCTGAAGTGTCTTTCTCCTGCTGCCTGAGAGTGTAGTTAGCTGAGCTCTTAATTGGCAAAGGACAGAGTTTTGGAAGGCTGAAGTATTTTAATGGGGAAAAAATAAGAAAAAAAAAAAAAGAAGGGTTTATACAATAATGAGGTGCAGTGTAGTCAGACTGCTTCTCTGCAATTTTTTTTTTTTTTTATATCCTCAATTTGTCAGAATTTATGATGAAGTTAAGGTAATTTGAAGGCTTTCCTGCAAATTAAAGTATATGCTAAATAAAAGGGGGAAAATATAAAAGGCTTTTAAGAGAAGACAGACCAAAGGAAATGCATGTCTTTCTGTTTGTAACACTGGCTGTTAAATCTGTAGATGGTTTTCTTTATTGCTTTGTCATTGGAGTGTTTGATTTTTAAAGTTCATAAAACATTGGAAAAAAGAATGTTTCTTTGATAGTGTTCTTATGTGCTGGTTTTATATCAGCAGCTACCTGCCCTTTCCCTGTGAAGACTCTCCATCTGTTCCTCTGTGTGCTGGGATATCCAGAAAGTTTCTAGGGTTTGGGAATCACCAGCTCCACTGGCTTTGGGGTCCTGAGTGTGTGGATCCAGCCCTGAGCTGACACCTTGCCCTGCTATGTGGGATGTCGTGGGTGCCCCATGTCCCCTCTTCTGGTAACCTGTCATGGGAGCTGCTAAGCCCCCTGTAATAACCTGGCACTTGCTATGATATCCAGCATACTGGGGATGACTAAACTCCTCCTTTGCTTTGCCTGGGAAAGGCAAATGGCAGCTGTCATATTGTTTTAGCATCAGGCTACTTCTGAGCACAGTGTTATTTTTAGTGTGTCCGTGCATCTGCCTGTCTGTTGTCTGTATACGACCGCACAGGCCTGTGTTGGAGACCTGCCTGCAAAGACATGGCTTCCCCTGTCAAGGTGACAAGGTGGAAAGATGCAGCAGAAAGACAAAAAGAGTGGGAAGAGAATACACTAACCGGTTTTGGGGGAAGGGTGTGTTTGGATTTTTGTTTGGATTTTTCTTTGTTTGCTTTGTTTTGTTTGGTGTTTTTTAGGGCCCCCCTCAGGCAAGCATCACTTGCTGAACATCATCATTGGCTGGGGTCATCCTGTAGTAAAAACAGTTATTGGCCTTGCCCCTTGCTGAGCAGGTTATCTCCCCTAGCAGTGGGCCTGGTCAAGGCTCCTTGTTGTAGGAAAATACGGGTTTTGCAGCAGGAAAGCCTCACTTCCCACCTCTGGGAAAGGCTCCAGTCCCTGTTAGCTCATTAGAAGAAACAGATATATGCATTCCATTGGCGGCTCCGTCCCTCTGTGAAGTGCATCCTTTTCACTTAGTGGCACCACCTCCCCAAATACCACACAAAAACATCTGTTGGGTTTTCGCATGTGCTGCCCAGGCACGTCCTTTTCCACAGGCAGGGAGCAGAGATGCTCCCCAGAAATGAATTGGCACCATCCCAAACTTCAGCGGAGGTAGGAGCCAACCCAGGGTGGTCTGGTGAAAAGCGGGGTGGCGGGACATGAGATGTGCTGGGTGGCACTGCACCAGAGAGGCTTTGGGATAGGGATACAGGGAGGAAAAGAGTTTGTTTTGTATTTAATCCTCAATATGAATACAGTGGGATGCCCAACCCTTTCTTTCTGCATTTTTTGAGTTACAGGGAAGATGTGCAGGAAAAATAGTTCTCCTGCTGCTTCTATTTCTTGGCCGGGCAAAATCTTCTTGCAGCACTTTCTTTATTATAAATTTATTTGATATTCAATGTCTAAGCAGTAAAAATAATGAAGCCACTTCATATTCCTGCAGATATCCTGTGTACTTCTGAAGTATTTTGTTACATTTCAGCATTAGCTAATGGATGCTTACAGTAAATTGTTACCGCTTGGGTTGCCTCTCATTTCTTTCTACTGAGTATTTTTCTTCTTAAACATAGAGTGCTGTGCTGTCTTGAAATATCATGTGGTGTAATCTACAGAAGAAAAAGGATAAGCACACACATGTGCTACTGGCATGATGCTGTCTGTGAGCTGCCCCATCTCTGTGACCAAGTCTGGGTTGTGTCATTGCTCTCCATCTCATCTTGGGGCCTGGGAGGAAGTCACCCACGTTGTGCTGAACTCGATGCAGAGATGTCTGTTTTTCTGTCCTTAACTTCACAGCTGGGTCTGGTGGTCAGCCTCTCTGGGTTGCTGCTCTTTTCTGCCTAGTTAAACTGGTGGCAACTTCAGCATCACTGGGGTTGGGCAGTTGAACTTGGCCTAGAAGTGGTAAGATTTGGAACACTGACAGATATAATCTGCTTTGCAACTATACAAAACTAATTTCTACAGGAACTCGGCTAGAAATGAAGAGGTTCTCTATGTCTGCTCTTTTTTTTTTTTTTTTTTTTTCCCCTTAGTAGGTT
>VXAY01000770.1:467709-500578 GCA_013399855.1 Oxyruncus cristatus | reverse complement strand
TTTTTTTTTTTTCCCTCTAGAGTGTTTTTGGCAGGTCAGAACACTTTGTTTTGTTACCTAACTAATCGTTCTAGTGTTTCCTTGTTAAGCACTTGTTAATTAACACAATGACTGGGCTATGACTGAACTATGGGAGTCTTATCTAAAGGCAAAGCAATTGGCAAATGGATTCATTATGATCAGAGCAACTCTAATGAATGTCAGATTAATTCATAATAATGTGACACTTAAATGTTAAGCATATTGTTAATAATTACAGATGTGCTTTTCCCTTATCCACTTTTAGTATTATTTGCTTTTTACTATGTATACTACAGAGCCAGCTTTCCACTACCTATCGTTTTACACTGATAATTCCAGTCTTCTATAGCTGCAAATAGCTTAATTACCTATTGGTCTCTTTCACAGTAATTAGATACACGAGCATAGAAGCCAGGAAGTTGATGTAAATATATATAATTTATTATGGAGATTCTGTAACTGCTGGCTGTTACATAAAACTGACAATATAATTAATGAGGATGGTCTGTTGCTTGCTGTCTTTCATGGGAAAAAGGGGAGGGGCAATATGTCAAATATTCTCCCACTTATGATTAATACAATTTCTATGGTTAGTTATTAGTTATTTGAGAACACATAGTGATTTATTTTAAATAAAATTATATATTTGATACTTAGATTTAATACAAAATGTCTAAAATTAGCTTTGCTTGTTAAACCCAGCTCTGAGTTGTCTTGGTCTTATTTATGTCTTTGCAGCCATCTTTATTTTATTGAATTAGTTTTTGTGATTACCAGGCACTTTAAAAATGGGAACTCTTGGGGGAAAAAAAAAAAAAAAACCAGAAAATAAAATCACTGTCCTAATGTCTGTCAGATATAGTAGTGGCAGGTGGGAGGATAGGAGGCACATCTGATAAGGTGAGATAGAACAGGGTATTCCAGCAAATGCCGTTATTGCTTAAAGATACCAATTGCACCCTGCTTCAGGATTCAAAATTGCTTGTTAATACTCACTCTCCCATACAAAACACTTCAGTATTCTCCTTCCTCTGGTCCTAAAGTACTTGCACTGGGGCAGTTTGCCATGTAAAAATTTGATGGAGGTGTTGTGTCTGTGTTTCCTGGCCTTGCTTGACTTGCCTGCCTAGGACAGGGGGACTGGGGGATGGTTTCTGAAACAGTGAGAAAAATAAAACAATAAATTTCTTCTGAATTGGAATTTCAACATGGCAAAAATGAGCATAAAGTTACCAAGGGCCTTCGTGGGCGTCTGTACCATGTTCAGGTTTCACTGCATCATCGTGGCTCTCATGCTTTGCTTTACTTACAAGTCTGTGTGGATGTGCACATCAGACTGAACTCGTGGTGGTTGGGGCACACGTGGTCCAGCCAAGCCCCCTGAAGGAGCGCTGTCCCGGCCCAGTTTTGTCTGGCTTAGTAAAGTGGTTTTGAAGTAGAAGGTATCGCCCTTGCTTTGTGCTGCTGTGCCACAGCCACGCTCCTTTGCCCAGATCAGCAGGGCTTATTTCTGCTCAGCCTGGCTTTTGCTTTTAAATCCTACCAAGAGCAAAAGGATGTATTTTCTTCAGAAAGAAACAAAAAAAGTGAATGCTTTTTCTGTTGAGGAAAATACTGATCAATAATAATTAACTTCCACCATCATCTTTCCCCTCTGCAAGGAGCGCCTTACGGTTGTTTTTGCAGAACCGCGGGAGGTGCAGCTGTGCTGCTTCCTGCTCCAACAGCTCTTCCCTCTTAAGGCTTCCGCAGCAAAACCTCTGCCAAGAAGGTGGCTGTGAAATGCCTTGAGTTACAGCTGCTGTGAGGCAGCGCCTCAGAGGGCTGTTTCTATTTTATCTTCTCTTTTCCCTACTGCAAACAGCGGTGTGGAAGTGAGACGGAAGGCTTCCGTGGGCTGTGCCTCCAAAGGTCATATAACACTTTATGTTTTCTCCGACATGACACAGCGTGACAGAACAAAGTATTTATCTTGTGTACTTGTCAGCTTCGTTCTGCCGGCTCCGAAATGATGAAATACTACCGAATATGCTGCTGCTTGTTTCCTTTAGGGACTTGCACTGATTTGTTTAAAGTGTCGTCTGCACCTAGTAAATGCTTCATTTATTACAGCTGACACCTGAAAATATCTGAGGGAAATATATCAAGGCATCACGCTAATATTATTGTCTTTATTTGCTGTTGTTTACTTATGTCTTAACATAAATGCAGTCCCCTAATGATTAATTGTGTTTCTTGGGGGTGTCACCTGTGTGTGTGCGTGTTTTGGAACTGCTGCAGTGTGGTTTCTGGAGATGCGTTCCAATTCCATCAGAAAAATGTGTTTTCACCATTGATGGGGTCAACTTAACTGTTAATTATCGTGGTGAGTCACTAATGAGCACTTGCCTCGGGAACTTTGTACAGCCTCTCCTCAAACTTTTCCCCATTACTTGTTCTGATGCTTAAGTGAAAATGAAAATAGATCTCTTGCAAAAGGAGTGGGTGGGGAAGTGAATGTTTGAGATGGTTATGTGACCCTTGTAATGGTAATATTTGATGCAAAGGCTTTCAGATTTAAATCTCGGTATCATATTAGGCTTCATGGGTGATTTTTTTTTTTGTGTGTGTGGGTTTTTTTTGTGTGTGTTTTTTTTTTTTACATTAAGCACTTCTCCATTGTCCCTGAAGAATAATGTGGAATCCAAATTCCTCTCTCAGCAAAACAATCAGTGTAAAAATAACAAACATCAAAGAGAGATGGAAGCAGTTTGCCCACAGTACTAATTGCTAACATTATCATGTGTCAAAGTGAAGAATTAGAGTCACATTTTAAGTTCCTAAAACTGTGCTTGCTGGGAGTTTGAGGGCTGTGTGTAGTTTAGGGTGTGTGGTTGTGTGGACTAGCAGGGCTACATTCAGTATTGGGACCTCCTGCATTTCAGTGAGGAGGGCAAAGAGGACCTTAGGGCAGTGCGAGGAGCCCCTCTGACTGCTGCTTCAGTGGCTCAGCTTTGCTTGGACGCAGTAAATGCACAACATAAAGTCTGCACTTCGCTATGTCCTGCTATGTAGGCAGGACATCTATACAACATACAGCATATATATGTATTTACACAACATGCCAATGGTGTGTATCAGTATGGGAAGTGATTGGATCTGCATTTTGGATGCTTTATGGAATTGAAAGCCCTGCCTCTTTAGCCATCTGCACAGGGTATGCTACAGAAGCTGTGCATTCACTGGAAAAATACAAATCTAGGAGAAATATAAATGTATTTATAGGTTTTCCTTCCCTTAGGTAAATAAGCAATGCTGCTGGGGAAAGAAGGCCTTCTCTATATGATGGGAAGCTGTAAATGGCAAATATATTGCATTCTTTAGTGTTGTTTTGTTTTACAGCCATTGTAACAATTTTAGTCAGTGAAATTAGATTCCTTGCTTGAATAGCGTCCTTGTTTTAATTTCCTGTGATGTGCCTTCTACTCTCTGCATGCAGGTTGGAGAGGAAGAAGGGCCCAGCTCCTCCTCTGATGCAGTTTCTTACTGTGGCTCTGGACAGGGTGGCTGAATAGGGCTTTGCCACGGTTCTGGGAGCTGGTTCCAGGGCCCCGGGTTTCCTGGCATGACCCCGTGCTAGCCACTTCTTCCCTGCCTTGGTTCCCACTCCTTTCTTTGTTTTCTTCTTATGGAAAGGATTTTTTTGGATGCAAGGACTGTTTTTTCTCCCATGTGGCTGTGCCCAGTGGCACCTGGATTTTAGCTTAAGGTGGGAGCATTAGGAAGACAGTTGCCATGATGGTAATAAAAGTATATACCTCATGAAGATGGAGTTGAGGAGCAGGACTGCTGCGTTATGTGTATGTTGTGGTGAGCAGTTTTTGCTGCTGTTTTCTGCTGGGCAGTGTGATGTGTGTGCCGAAGGTCGTCCTGACATCAGGTGCTCCTCATCTGTGTTTGATTGCAGAGCTGTGAAAGGTGTGCCTTGACTGCTAGCTGCTTAAGTGGCCAAATTTCTAGCCCAGATGGAGAAGATTTGGCTTGAGTGGGGATTGCAGAAGGAAGCAGGTAATCATTCCTGGTGCAGCCTTGTGATCTGAGATAAAGCAGAGGTGGTGTTTGTGTCCCCTCTTTTATATGAGCTAGCCAGAGCTTGCGCTAGCTCTTTAATCACTCAAAGTTTGGTTAATCACAGTGAATTAAGAAGCAACACTACATGTGGTGCTACCTTTGTCCTGGAAGGGCTGTTCATCCTTCTGGAAAGGAGGACCTGAGTGTTCCTGTGAGAAGGATGAATGCTTGCTTAAGGCAGTGAAGGCTGAGGATGCTGGTCCCGTTAAATTGAATGTACTGGAAAGATCCATCACTGGTAAGCTACGGGCTTTATGCTCAAGAAAATTTGGCTACATCTGCTCTTTAGCCCCTTAGAAGAGAAATTGCATCTTGTCACAGGAAGAACTTCAGTGAGGTGATGAAATGTCCTCTGTGTTAAAGCAAACTCCTTAAAAAATAATTGGTGTCAGTCATTTCTATGTTAATATCTCATTGCTGCTAATTTAGCAAACAGATGGTGGTCCATATCATGGCATATGAGTGGGGCTTTTCCCTGGGCCAAATGATTACCTTCCTGGTTTTCAATTAGCAGAGCCTTCCAGTTACCTGGAGTGGTTTTTGTTTTAATTATGCAGCTACTAGGGCAGGTAGGTAGCCATCCTGGGGGGAGAAGAGGAGAACTCAGTGGGAAGCACAAACGGTTATTAGGAAAATCCATAAAATCAAACCAAAAGGGAAAAGCCATATGATGGGAAAGAGGAGGAGATGCACAGCAGGGCAGCATGATGCACAAGCCTCTTTCTTCTAGTGAGAGCATTGATAAATAGCTTTGAAATGCCTCTTTGGCAGGTTGTGGCATGTAGGTGGCTGTAGGGGAGGAAAGGTGAGGTCTGGAAGATGCTGTGGTCTGGTGGTCTACTGGCTGTACGCTTATTTTTAGCTGAGTAGAGTTCACTGGTTGAAGGAGAGAAGCCAGAAAGGAAAGCCAGCCCCCAAGCAACCTGCAGAATGCTGCTGTCTTCCTGTGCTGGTGCAGGTGTGGGCAGATGTTTGCTAATGCAAAGGCGCAGCAACACAGTGTTGACTGATTTATGAAGTCTCTGACTGTCATCTTGTTTCCTATCTCAGCTAATAACAGTCCAGGCAATGGAAAGATACTTCTTTCATAATTATAGATGTCTCGTTTTCCCTTTGAGTCCCATGTTTAAATCATTGGGTGTCCTCTTCATCTGAATTGTTTCCTTGAGTTTATCTTCCTCTGTGGATTACGCTTTTATTGTATTTTATTTTGATGAGACCATTCATCTTCCCTCAGCTCTGCTGCTACCCAGACCTGTTCCCCTGCTGTCCTCAAGGAGTAAGGAAGGAGATGGAAGAGGCTTTGGGCTTGAATTAGCCAGTGATGAGGTTTGGTCTCCTTTGGGATGGAGACATTAATGCAGCATCATGAAATATGAGGTCTGTCTTCACTTTGGGTGACTCTGATAATGAAAGGATGCAATTAATCATATGTGGCTCTGCAGAGGATATGTAATCTGAGAAAAACACCTGCCCTGAAGGTGGGAGTACATGAAAGAGAAAGAGGAGCTGGAGCAGCGCAAGCTATTTGTGTAGGAATGTGCAGCACTGCTTGGGGCAGCCTTTAATGACAGGATTTTGTTGCAAATATCACAGGTTTTCTGTTGCCATGTGCAGCCCTTGTGCATGCATCCTCCTCAAAGTCTACCCCAGCTGAGCAAAAACTGTTGCTTTGTGCAGTTTATGGTGTGTTAAAAAGCAGCACTTTGTTGCTGAAGTGCAAGATTGGGTTTGAGCTTTGGCTTTACCGTAGCAGTGTAAAATAAATTAACTCCTTGAACTCTCCACTTAGACAAAAGCAGTTGCTTTGCTTACTTGAGTAACTGATTCAGACTCAAAATAATTATCCTTTATTTATTAGCATGTTAAAATACGTTTAATTAGGTTTTGGTGCAGTATCTTCAGTCTTTTGACTTGAAAGTTTTGTTGCTCATAACTTACTGGACAATCCTTTGGTGTGGTGTTACAGCTCCACAGATTATGTGGAGCTAATTAAGTAATAACGATTGAGGTGCACGGAATTTTCCTTGGGATTAATGACTGTCTGGGAGGAGTTGATGGCCCAAGGTGTAGCCAAGGGCCATTAACACCAGCCAGCTATTAATTGTATGAAAATGCCATGTGCCAAGGTCATTACTGCTATTAGAAGTTGAGGGCAATGAGGAGGTAGGTATGTGGGGAGATGAAGTTACCTGGGAAGTATATGGATTTCAGAAAATGTAATATGGTCTTAATGGGTATCTGCATGATATACCTGTTGATTAGCCAGTCTGCTTCTTCCCTCCATTCCTCACTGTTCTGTCCAGAGCTTAATGGTGAGGATCATGGTGAGCAAAGATGATGCTTTTCTTGTCTGGTGCCCTTTTTCTTAACGGTGCCTCGTATTTTGTCCACTTCAGAGGACACTTTGTACATATTACTGGTGTCATTTTTTTCCTCCTTCTTTTGGGAGAAGTTTTAAAACCCCAACCTAGCAGCAAGCAAAAGTATTGAGAACAGCATGGCTCAGTGGGATGAAATGCTGTTTTGTGAATGAATAGGGTGAAGAAGAGTAGTGCTTTCAACAAACCCTCATGTTGGCCAAGTGCAAATGCTATATTGTGTCAAAGCACTTGTTTCTGTAACAAAAGGACCATGTTTCAAAGGTGAACAGTAGCTGCAATGTGACATGCTGCATTTCGGGGTTTGGGTGGGCAGCTAAACCTAACAGCTCCCCAAAGGTTGTAGGGTGTAAAGACGGATCTTCAGATAATTGCTTTCTATATATTAAGTTAAAAGGTTAAGAGATTGGATTTACGCAACATGAATTGTTGCAATTGTTCCCTGACTTCTGGCAGCGAAAGAGGCCTATTTTGCATAGTTTTTTCTTTAGCTTAATATTCCCAGCTTTAGAGGAGTAGGACTTTGGCTATGTGAGGCTGCTGTCCAGTGGGGAGTTTTTGGTGTGCTCTTCCCCTCCAAGGTAGACTCCGATATGAGTACTTGAGTTTTTCTCTCAGTCCCAATATACCACTGATCTCCGGCTGCTGACACTTGGATTTGTGCTTTTGAGGGTTCAGAGCTTTAAGATCTGAATTTCCCAAACTGGCAATACTGGAGGCAGTTTGGAGGAACCTCTTCCTGAGTGGGAGGTATCTCATGGGTGGAAGCATTCAGCATTCTTTATCGTGACATGGTGGTTTGTATGAGTGAGTAACTGAAATGAAAATAAAGGTATTGAAGCTGGTTGCTGTAGGATCAGAGGGGCCATCTCAGCTGGTGAAGGAGGCACACGGATATGCTGGTATCCAGGGTGTAAACAACTGATTACTTCCGCAGCAAGCCCTGGGCTTTGCTGGGGCAATGTACTTGCCCCTGCTTTAAAATTAGATCCAGGGTGTCTCTCCCAGTTGATTTATCCATATTAATCTCTGTGAAACCTGCATTTCCTATGTTTTCTCATTTGCCTGGAGCTCAGGAGGAATGATTCCTTTAGAGGCAGGACTTCAAGGTGTCCTTTTCAGAGCTGGTTTCACTGAGTTTATGATGGGGCACAGGCAGTCTTGGAACAGTTAAGCATCCTCCCAAGAGGCTCCCAGCAGCTCAGATGAGCAGCAATGCAAAAAGCTGCTTTGGGAAGTTTCCCATTGCTGGCATCTTTCTACAGGCTCTGGTCATGTGCCAAAATAGGTGTGTCTGGCTAGTGAAATGTGTTTCTCTTTACTTGTTTGTGGGGGTGTGTTTTTTTGGTTTTTTTTTTGTTTGGTTTTTTTTTGTTTTTTTTGGGGGGTGGGTGGTGTTTGTGGTTTTCTTGTTTTTGTTTTCCTTCTAAATTCTTCAGTTCAGACATTTAAGAAAAGTTCTAAATAGAGTGGGGACAGATCCAGTTGAAAAATCATGTTTTTCTTAACTTTGTAATTTGCTTGCATAGGATTGTAATCTTAATAATGATAAATAATCTGTTAAAAGCAATTATGGCTTGAATAATAATCCTAACTAATAAACAGAATGTACTGTGTAATTTTGGTCGTTTTCAGCCATCTGGCTCCAGTCTTCATAATTGACTTAAAGCATGGTGACAATGTCAGCAATGTACAGTGCTTGTTCTGGCTCAAATTCCTGAGCAGGCATTCCTTACAGAAATCCATTTTTTTTTCTGGAATAAAAAATAAATCGATACATCAAAATTATTACTAGCTCTATTACAGCAGCACAGATCATGAATCCATCAGTATTGTCTTCCATTGAGCTCAAAGAACTTTATTTATAATGATTTGATCGGGTACAGTTTCATTATTTTCTAGTGAAACTGCAACTGAAAGACTTTGAATGTATCCAAGGATCTAAATTCATGCTGGCACTTAGTTCTGAAGCTGCCAGAATTTAAATGCTTTCAGTGTTGGCTGGACTTAAGGCATCTTTTAAAACTCAAATGCTCCCTTTGGTCCATTGCTATTTGCTGTTTTGATTCTCTTTTTTTTTTTCTTTGATTAATGCATATAATTGCTAAAATTTCTGAGGTTTTCTCTCAAGATGTTTAGACCTCTCAGTTTAATTGGCCAAAATGAAGTTGTGTGTCTGTTATTTCAGATGCAATGGTTTGTCAGCTTGGAGCTGGATTTTTTTTTTTTTTTTTCAAACTTACTGCAGAGGTGAGTTTTTAATATTTTTCTGGCCAAAGCTGCAGTGGAGTGACTTTATAGCCAGCTCTGCTCAGTGTTGGTGCTTCGAGTCTTGTAATTACCATGACAGACCTAAAGTGATAGCCCCCAGTTTTACCACTCAACACTTACTGCTGGGAAATAAGGTGCCTGCTTCTTTGCAGTGGGTGGCTTTTTTGCGGGGGGAGTTAGTGAGGGAAGGAGTTGATTCCTGGGCAGGGATCAGCCTTTGGGAATGGGGAGCATAAAGCAGGGTGGAATGGTCCATATGAGAATATGCAGCTTGGCTGGGTCAAACCACAGTTTGCCTTGTCGGATAACGTGGCTCAGAGAGCAGATGCCATTTATCCTTTGAAGGATATGAGAGCAAGACCAGCATGTAAAATTCCCCCCCTGGAAGACTTTACCGGGCTCCCCCTATTTTCTGGCTCAGACCCCTGAGCAGGAGGTGGAGACTCACGTAGAATTGGACTCGATGGAGGCTTTTTCAGCTGCGAATTAGTTTGCTTTTTTGAACCCAAGCAGACTTTGGCATCCACAGTGCCCTGCAAGCTAGTGTTTCCCTGCACTGTGCTGTGTGTGTGCTTTCTCTGTGCTCCCTTTTGCTCTGATGGTTTAAGACATTTTTAGAGGGATTTTGTAGAGCCCTTCGAGACTTGTTGCTGTTTAGCCCATGGCTGCTAAAGCCTCTGTGTTTACAGTGGCCAGCATATAGTTGTCATTTTGGCTTGAATACTACACAAAACAGTTTTTCTGTGACTTGTACTGGAGGATTTTGTTTAGGGGTTTTTGTTTTTTTTTTCCTCAAAGCACTGGTGGCCAAGCTTTGATGGGGCGCCTGAACAAAGCAGGGGCTCCTGCTGCTGACAAGCCAGTCCTTGGCATCACCCTGTCCTCTTCTTTCCTCTGAGTCATGGTTGCCCTGTCAAGGATCTGTTCTTGGGGAAGACGCAGTTTATTGCCTGGATTTGCTTAATGAAGCAAATAGCCTGTATCTTCCATTCTAGCCACTGACATTTTCTGCATAGTTTGCTAAATTTGATTATGCTATTAGGACATATTCTAAGATTTACACACTGTTAGAAGTGACTATTTAAATGGTTTCAAGAAGTGGAAAGATACTAACTGAAGTTTCAGCCCTTAATTTTGTGGAATACTGGTGCAATAAAGCTGTGGTTAAAGGAGTTTATATACTCCTACTGGAATACAGGGCATACTGACTTACTGCTTATTTATTTTCACCTATGCTACTGCATGAAATCATAGCTGCTCTAGAATACTATCTCCTATCCCTTGATGTCTATCATCAGACAACACTGATGTTTTGGAGGGACTGGATGTGTTGTAGGCTTTCCATAAATAATGGTGTGAAGAGTTGGTAAGGAAGAAATGCAATTTCTTTGAGGTCTGGTCAGAATGCGAGGGTAAAGACTTGAAGTTCAGAG
The DNA here is from genome assembly GCA_013399855.1 of Oxyruncus cristatus. NCBI lineage: Eukaryota > Metazoa > Chordata > Aves > Passeriformes > Cotingidae > Oxyruncus > Oxyruncus cristatus. The sequence continues at coordinate 490,362 of VXAY01000770.1, read as the reverse complement.
GGAGCTCTGCAGTTGGATCCCTGTTTTTGGATGTCTGTTTATGGATCTGGATGAATCAGTGACTCATCCCAAGCTTTGCAGCCCTCTGAATGGGAGCAGAGAGCTGCTTTGGTTTAAACAAAGCCTTTGGGTCAAAGCTGTGTGTGGAATGTGTGCCAAAATCTGGGATGAAAGTTTTTTCATTTTGGGCTGAGGCAATAAGATGCTCCCTGGCAGCATTTTTAAAGGGCTTGTGAGTGAACCTGTCCTCCCTGGTTTGCAAAGAAGGGTAGACTCCATTCCATGTCTGTTCTGGGTTTTGTGTTTGGGGGTTTTTTTTGTTTGTTTGTTTTGTTCTTAATTTTTTTGTTGTTGTTTGTTTTTTAGGAAGCCCTGCTAAACTGTTCACTGTTTGAGGAACAGACTTTATTGGTGTGTTTCTGATCAGTGTAAAAACAGATCTGCTGGTAATACTCTATTAAAGTAAATATCTTTTTTTTTTCAAAAAAAAACCAAACTGTATTTGCCATGTGGAACACTCAGTCTGTGTCTTGTGGTGGCTGACAGGGACATGTGAAAGCCCTTGCTCAGGTTGATTGCCTTCATGATATGCTGGATATGAGTTAACTTGTTTTCTGTACCTTGTACGATTTCATTTTGTAGTAGCAATAGGGCTTAGATGTCGGAAATGTAATGTCTACTGCTGCTTGATATTACAGGCCAGTGAATAAATGAACTTCCTCTGATATTCTATATCTTCTCCTAATAAACAGAAATGCTGCAGCAGGGTTGTGTGCGAGTGACTGGGAATTACTTATCTCTACCTTGCTTCCTTAAAATTGTTTTTCTCATGCACTTGCATGTTTTCAGTTTGCCTAGAAAATAAATTTTGACATCAAATTTAGGATTGATGATTTAAAGCTGAATCAGGGCACTTGCCCACCTGATTGTTGCGTTGGGGTCTGTGATTCTGCAGTGTTTCAAAGTCAGAGGTGCTTGAGAATGAAATCATATATCTAATTGAATGTATTGGAACTAAAAATGCTGAAAAAATATTTAGAAATTTTCTGTGTTGGAAAGCCAAGGGAGTAGCAACAACAGCTTTTTTAGGTGGTCTTGATCAGTCATTGTTTTTTAAAATTTTTAGTTTATTTCCAAACATGTATTTTAAAAAAATCTCGGTGTGGAAGGCAATAGGGAGGCAAAGAGTGTGCAGATTTTGGTGCATTAAAAGCCAGTCATCCTCCAAAGATGGGTGCCTTCCCGTTTGCTGCATGGGGACATGTGGGAGCAGGGAACACCCTTCATTTGCTTGCACAGAGCCAGATGGGAAGTGGAGTGATGCCCTGTAAGGTAGATCTCAAGTCAGCGGAAGATGGAGTTGGAGTGCCTTAGTTAGCATTGCACACTGGCAGTAAATTCCCTGTACTGTGGCTTGCCCATACTTCCCACAGTGTGAGCTGGGTGCCCCTTGCCCACCTGGCTGAGCGAGCGGAGCAATGTGCCCAACCTTGGTGCCGTGAGCCACACAGGGAACCCTGGGCACCTGCTGCCTCGGATCCCTGCCGGAGCAAAGAGCAGCAGCGTCCATCATGGGCACATGAGTGAGGACAGGGTTTGGGGAGCGACCTTCTGGGATTAATGCTAAAAATATTAAGGTAACCATCTGAGTGCTTGAAGTTGTGTTATGTTTTTTGTTTTTTGTTTTTGTTTTTTTTTCCCAAGGCATACTGAGGAAGGAGATGAAGACTCCTCATCTGTTTGCTGTCCTCATAGCACAACCTGGCTGCTGAATAGCTGAGTGACAAGCAATCTGGCCTATCCTTATGACCATATTGTTTTCCTCCCCTAATTAGCCTGGTCCTTACTGTGCTGATGAGGAAACAGATGCACTGAGCAGCAAATTACCTTCATCTTGCCTCTGCACAAAAAAGACACAGCAGTTAATTGACTCATTTGATCTCCGGCAATTCAAAGCAAGTAAAGTGGAAATATTTGAAAGTGGCACTTTATTTCTGAAAAGGGGGAAAGTATGTTGCGAGTGTACATATATGCATTGTGTATGCTTATACTTTTACAGTGTCAAATGGGAGGGTGATGGTGAGGTTTGTGGTGTTGCCTTTTGATGTCTTCAAAGAGAGGCACAAGGAAGAATGGTGAAAAAATACCCTATTACTTCCTTTGTCAGCAACAAAATATTTGCATACTTAACTGCAGTGATATTTCTTTACAGATCCTTGGCTGTGAATGTTCCTTGTCTGTATAGCATGGCATGCTGCACGTCCTGGCAGCTGAAATGTCTCATTCTTGCATCCCTGAGCTCCTGACTGGGCACTGGCTGTGCCACAGGTGTCCTCTGCTGCCCCTGTTTTCTCTACTCAATTTTTCCTACATATGTATAGAGACATATGTATGTTTTCCCTGCTAGGTTTTTTTGCTTCTTTTCCTTTTTTTCTAATACAAATATATTATGTGTATGTTTTGAAGGTGCTAGTCAAGGGATCGAGGAGAGCTCTTAACTACTGTGTGTAGTTGCTGCCTGACATACAGCCCAGTGCTGGTGTGGGTGCTGTACCTGCCACCTTCTTGCAGCTCTTGGGATCACTGGGAAGCTCTCAGCAAAGGTGCACACTGCACTTTGCCAAAATTCCCATGTGGACAAATAGGATGTATCTGGCACACTGCAGTCTAGCAGTGAAAGATCGGGAAGGAAATTTTCTTTTACTTTATAGCCTGTGTGTGTTTCTGCCTGCAGCCACCTCTCAGGTCCCCAGGGTGAAAGTCATCTGGTAAAAGTGTTTTCAGCTGGTAAAGGTGAATGGTTACTCCCTGAATTTACCAACTCAATGTGGCTGGACTTCTTTCACTGTGTCTTAATCCTTCAGGAGGTGGTTTCTCCTGCAACTCTCCATAGCAAACCCTCTGCACAAAGGAAATCATGCAGACATTGTGGTGGCCACCCCCTTTGTTGGGACACTGTATCTTAGCAGATTCTATGGAATGTTTAAGGTGCAGATATTTCTTCTCCTCTGCCTCCAGCCTAACGTGGCTTTCCCCATGAAGGATGTACACCCCGTGGATTTGGCACCCTGCAGTTTAGTAAAAGCTGTTGCCAAGTCTGCTTCCATTTCCATTTAACTTCAAAGTGTTTAAAAGTTACCATAAGTAATAGTACCCTGTTGAATACTACCAGAGCACAAATGGGTATTTTTCAGATCAGCTTGCATTTGTCAGAGGAGGGGTTTCTTTGGTTTTGACACGTAACAATTTAGAAATATTAAACTTTTCTTTAATTGACTAAAATTCCATATTTATGCCTGCAAGATGATCACTGAAATGTGTTCAGGCAGTACTGACTTCAGTCAGCGGACTTTGTCTCACCATGCATACTTTCTGCTGCTTCCCCTTTTCCTAAGCTTTCCACCTTCTGCATTTGCTACAAATACCTTTTCCATAAATTGCTATTGCTGGTGGGTTTAGGATGGTTTTTAAAGACCTTTTTCCACTTGTTTACCTCTTCTATTTAGTGTTTTCCTCCAGTTTATAAAGGGCATATGTGGGGAAAAAACTTTTGAAGTGGGTCAGTTCCATCAGGAAAGCTCCTGGGCGCACACCAGCCTGAATGTGCAGTGCTAATTCAGTAATCAAAGTTACCATGCTATAGGGAAAGGCTGACATAATTGGGGGGGGGCTATTTTGGATGTGGTGTGATTTACATATGATAGATGTGCCATCATGAGAATCCCAACATGTCTGTTACTGGGGTGACTTTTTTGTTTTAAACCATGAGGTAATAGCTACTTCCTCTAAAAAAAATTTTATATGCTGATTCCATTTTAATTGGGTACAAACCTTCCAGGGGAAAGAAGTGGGCTCAGGTAGTAGAGCCAACTAACTGTAAGCATCATTCTTTGAGGTGTATTTTCCAAGCTGTTTTTTCTTCTGATTATATGATGCTGAGTTTCTTACACTAGAACAAAGAAAGTAGAAACTAACAGTTATTAAGGTACAAAAGGCAGAAACTACAAGGGCATAGACAAGGATAGCTGTAAACCTAGGATAATAGAAAGATCAGCCTAATTACTGATGAAGTAAGTGGCACCTTTTACCTAGTGTGGTATTTTTCTCATCTATGTAATTATCTGTTGCTTTTAACATTGCATGTACTTTAACAGAACGGAGTAACTGAAAAGTGCATCTGCTGTTGGGTCAGACTACATTTGTGATGAGCTTCAGGTTTTAAATAATTTGTAGGAGCCATAGTCCTGCAGTTTATAGTAGTAGTTATTTATTCTGAATCAGAGACCATTTGAAATGCAGTTGGTATATTGTATACCTGTGTGCTTGCCATGCATTCTTGTGAGAAAATCAAGAGTCAATGGAAGTAAAAACTCACCTCTGCTTGTATGGATTATTTTAGGTGATTTATTTTTTTTAAGTGATTGTGTTGTGTTTGGTCAATAATAGACCAAAGTCCCTGAAAGTTGAAAGGAGCTGCCTTGCTAGTCCTGCAGAAAGAAATGTATAAAGCTCCTGCCGGGTTTCAGCTCAGAAGCTGTGCTTGTCTGGGCAGGCGTGGGGCTCTGGCCACCAGCTGTAAATCAGAGCAGAGCTTTGAGTGTTACCCTGGGACAGCTGCCATTGGCAGTTAGGGCTCTTGTGCCTGAGAGATGTTTTGCAGCAGGTCTGAATGTGGCTGCAGGTCTGGATTTTGTTGCTCAAAAAACCCTGGAAGGTGCTGCAGGGGATACAGTGGGGACCCTGTGGCTACAGGCACCAAGTGTTACCTGCAGTGTCCATGAAGCTTGAAAGACTGTGCTCCTGTCTTTTTCAATATTTAGTCAGGAGTGGCTGAGTTTGGGTTTGTTTTGGATACTAGTTTGGTTTGTGTGGTTTTTTGTTTGTTTTTTGTTAGTTTGGTTTTTTGTTTGTTTGGGTTTTTTGTGTTTTTGTTTGGTTGGTTTGGGGTTTTTTTGTTGTTGTTGTGTTTTTTGGTTGGTTGGTTGGTTTGTGGTGGTGTTGTTCTTTTTTTCTGTTCCTGTGTGGTTTGGGCTGGGTTGCTGGCAGATTAATCCATCTTGCCATTTCTGGTCAAGGTGGTTCTTTGGAAGTCTGGAAAATCGGGAGTGGATTTCAGACCAAATGAGCCTTTGAACCTGTCTGGTTCCTCAGTCCTTGGACATCTGTCCTAATGCAAGCAGAGGGTCAGAGACCTTGGGGCAATGCTGGAGGTAGGTGCTGGTACTCGGTGGCTGGCTGGATCTGGAGCTATGAGGGCAGGCAGAGCAAGCCTCCAGCAAGTGGTCAGCGAAAAGGTTGGGATCATCAGTCTTAAGTTTGTTTAACGTTTATTTTCCTTCTGCTCCACAGCCTGGGATGAAAGAGTGCCCTGAGCATCCTGAGTGACTGATTTGTTGAAAAGCACCCATGTTTGTATGTTCCCCTCCTGTCAGGTACAAAGGAAGAATAAGAAGCTATTTAACGATGCAACAAAATAATGAAAAAACAAAAAGCATTAAGAGCAGGGGGAAAAATGCCATTAGTCTAAAAAGAAGAGTAGCAATTTTAAGACCTGGCTCAAAGGATCAGCTTTTGGGTGCAGTGGTTGCCACGTGGGGACTTTCAGGCATTTCTGACAGTTTGTCACTGAGGACCTGTTTTGGTGCTCTCCTGCCTGAGGTTTTGAGTGCTGATAGACAAGTATTTATGTTTGCACTGCACCACTGTGTCAGTCATCTCATCACGAGAGTGGGAAATTAATTGTTCCACTGTGGATAAGATCTGAATGCCAAGTTCCTTCCTCCGCCTCTCTGCTTTTCTTCTTTCAATATTTAGCCAAGGCAACAGAATCTAAGATTTTCCCATGTCTTTGCATACATCGTTGAGGGACTGTAATTCCAATTCCATAAGTCAGAGTAGGCCTCAATCACATTTGAACTCAGTGGTGCAGCTAATTGAATGAAACTTGTTGGGAAAGACACAAAATAATTAGTTTGTGTCTGTTAGGGTGTCAGTGTGTAGCTATTGTGACAAAGCTTCACTCTGCCCTTTTTTATTCCCATGACTACAGTTTATGTATTTTTTAAAGTATAATTAAAAGGAGAGCCAGAAAATATGTTGTCTTTCATGGTGCTAAAAACAGCTAGTTGTTACTTGTCAAGATAACAGAATTTCAGGAACAGGGAGATAAATACTGCATATTTCATGGAGCACTTGTCAAATGCATTTCCATAGTGTTCCAAAGATGTGTGGCTCTCAATGGCATAGGGAGGTGTTGAGGCTCCAGTTAGAGTGTGGCAAGATGGGGGCCACCTGGATTACAATTTTGTCTCATTTCTTGACCACTGGCGAGGGGTTTCGTCTGTCCAAAAGGAAATCTCTCTTTTGCACTTTCCCTCCTGAATTTTGCTAAACAGGAAAGAGATAAAAATGAGATTTCCTTGTGTTTGCGAAATGTTTTGAGATTTGTGGGCGCAACTCTTACTAATCCGAGTAGTACTCATTACAAATGTGGTCTGAGATAAGCCTTGCGGTCCTTAACTTGAGTAAAACACCCGTGATCCACTGAGAGCTGGTCTCCAGCAAAAAACACATGGTGCTATTTGTGCCTCGTGTTTCTCAGTGTTTCTGTTTCGTGTTTCTCTGAAGCAAAGCAAGGTTTTAAAAGGGTTAATCAAAGTATCTTGCTCTAAGAAAGCTAACCCCCCCCCCTCATATCTATCCTGCCCAAAGGAAATTTTGTTCAGTTCAGTGGACCCAGACCCACAGAAGAACACTAGGAGCATTACACAAAAGGCTTAGGGGTAATAAATTAAGGCAAAGTAGGCTAGGGTAGACATTTGAATAGGTAAAGTAGGCCTGAAGCCAAGGCTTTCTCCAAGCTTCAGTGACTGGGACTAAGACAATGGGGAGTTCAAGAGTACACCTGAGGAAGAGGAGAAATTCCAAGACCCCTGAGATGAAGTAACAGGATGTACCACCAAATTAGTCCCCAAAATGAAGACCACGCCCCAAACTCTGCCTTAACTCCACCTGTTATGAATATTGTAATCTAATAATGTAATAATATGAACATGTATGTAAAGATGTTGTAATCACACTCAAGAACTGTATAAATTACCTGTCTTTACACTGACCACTTCGGAGCTCTCTGTCCAGCTCTAGCTGTTTAAAGGCATAAAAATCTGTCTCTAAGCAGTCTTTATTTGCCTTTTTGGGCTTCAACTCAATAGAAAAAACATAGTAAATTTCTAAAATGTTATTTTTTTCTTAATGGAGGGGGATACCTTGTACATACAGATCCTGTCCTTGTGCTCACTGCTGCAGGGGAAACTTCAGTAAGGAAAGCACTCTAGAGCATGAAGTGTTTTCACCTGTATTGGTGGGGCTCTAAATGCAAATTCAGAGGACTTGGGGGAAGAAGGATTGAGAATTACTGGTGATTCTCACTTACTGGTAATTTATTCCATGCAAGTGAGATACCCAGTAGCTATTATCAGTGCCTGTGGTGAATTGCAGTATTTGGAGTTTGCAATTTTGCAGGACTATGGCAAGGACAGGTTTCTATGTGCAAGCTAGCGAGAGGTAAATCCTCTTACAGGGTGCTCAGCTGGAGCTGGGACTGTCCTGGTGACTTTCCTACCCACCCAGCTGAAGCATTTTCACTCACAATTCAATTTCTCTGCCCTTTTTATGGAAAAGTAGATGTCATTTCAGTGACTATCCGTAACGTTCCGGTGTGCACAGGGAAACTGAAGGCATGATGAATCTTGTGATGGCTTGCAGTAGGTGTTTGGGCTGTGCAAGATGCTTGGAGGTGGTGTGCACCCGCCTGTTGTTAGCAGAACAGAGCAAGTCTGCCAGGAAAGTAGTTATTTATTTGAAAATAGCTGCCTATCATAGCATCTGACTTGCTAAATGATTTCTGTGTTTGCAGGCAGTGCTGGTGCAGGGTCCTGGGCCCCTCGCAGCGGGTGCTGCAGCGTGTTTGCTTGTTTACCTCCCAGCAGTTTGGTCCCCTCCACATTCTCTTAATGGCACTTTTCTTTGCAGCCTGAAAGCATTGCATAGTAAGGACCTCACAACATAAGAATGAGTGTTACTTCCTTTTCTTTATTCCTTTTTGTCCCCTCTCCCCCCTCTGCTCTCTGCATCCACAGTTTTCACTCTGCACTGCTAGGCCAGAAGCTCCTCTGTTCTGTCAATAGGGCTGGCCAAGTTGGGGGGCTGTAGCCCTCTTTTACCCATGGTGGCTCACTAGTAATATGTGTGTTTGCATGTATTGCTTTCTTTTTTCTTCCCATTAGCCTGTCAGAGTAATTAGTGTGGCTTTACAGCTGAAATCGGTGAAGAGAGGAGCAGCGAAATCTGTCTGCACTGAAGTGCAGCAGAGGCTTTCATTAAGCTTATAATTGAGGAAAAAATCAAAATGAAAGCAATGCATAGTAAGCAATGTCACAATTTGCTGCCCATTTTCTTTGCATAGGACAGCAGGCTGCAGGGAGGTTCAACCTTGTCTCTTGTCATCCATGTCTAATCCTCAGCAATTTGGGTCTGCAGGAGATTGGGCTGCAGCTTCTGCTCGTTTTGCCTCCCCCTTTCACCACAAATCCCTTATTTCCGTTCTCAAAAATTAATTAGCAAAAGTTTCAGTTCAAAATGGTGCACAGGGAGCTGTTTTCCAATACTGTATGGAAAGCCTGATGTTGTATTAAAATGCATGCTTAAGAAAAAAATATAAAAGCATGATGAGAGTGGACTTTGGGAAGATTTTGGCTTACTAAACTCCTCCATGTCTGAGAACGCATTTCTGTGTGAATGCCAGCTTTTCCCTTGTTGGTACCCCTGGATTTGAATGCCACTGTGATATCCAGTTGACTTTATGCTTACATAACTTTCTTGTTAAATTTTTTTTTACATTTTTCATTAGTCTCAATTTTCATTAGCTTTCTTATTAGACTTTTCTTTCCCATGTAGAGTTTAATGTAATAATAATTGGACATCAGGTGAACAAAGGTAAGTCAGCACTTTTCAGCCTATAGAGCATTTCTTTTTTTTTTTTTTAACTTTTTGACAGGTGAGATGCTTTTTGGTAGGGGGACTTGGGTAATTTCTTCTGATCTGCTTTCAGTTGTCATGCCCTCCAAGAAGGGCTCTCTGCTATTACCTGCTGTTTGTTCATTTATCAAATGCCCAAATTGCCATGTGAGTCTCTGCACTGTGGGACTGAGCCTCATATGGTGGGATGGGAGAATGGATGCTGTAGATGAAGAGCTGTGAGAAATGGGGCACACGGTTTCCTGCCATACCTGAAAGGACCATTTGCTGCTGAGTGAACCTGGGAACTGGGATTGAGAGGTGGTGGGTTGGATGCTGTCTCAGTTTAGTGAGACAGAAGTGTTTTGCTAAGGAGGATGAGTTATAAGGAAGACCAAAACTCCTCCCTCTAAGCACTTGTAAATCCAAAACTAAGAGGCTCCAATTGAGAAAGTATGGAGAAAGGAAAAAATAACAGCTCTTTATTAAAGGATATATGTGTATTGGCAGAACAACAAAAGAACACAAAATAAAACTCCAACCAAACAATAGCCCTATACCTAAAAATCCCTTTCAATGAAAAGTAAACAGTTCAGTTTGTGCTTTTGGTGCAATTCTAACCACAGTCAGCAGGGGGCGCCGTTGGATCGCTGAAGGTGCAGAGCCTGCAGTGCTTGGGGGTGGCCGACAGGGGGCGCTGTTGGGCTCGGTCAGCACGTGGAGACCCCTGGTTTGCTGGGGGGGCTGAAATGGAGCCTTTCCCTCCCCCTCTCCAGGGAAAAAAAAAAAAAGGAAAGAAGGGTTCTTCCCAAAGGGAACTCAGGTTGTCTACTGCTGGCCACGTGACCTCCCCCCTCCTCACTGAAGTGACCAAAAACTGCTGGCAAAAACACGGGAGCCGGGGGAGGGAAAACAAAGGTGGATCTCTCTCTCCTCCCAAAAACAGTTCCTCTCCGATGAAGTCCAAACCGGTCCCCCCGGGCGGGGTAGGGGCAGAAAAAAACCCAGCGTGCTGGCAAGCCAGACAGCTAGACTGAGAACAAAACAGCCTCCCAGCTTTTGCCAAGCACACCTTTCCTTGTCCCTGCAGCCACAAACAGTGTCCCACTTCCCCCCTCTCCCGGAGAGGGAGGAAAAAAAAACAAAGAAAAGAATCTCCTACTCCCTCCCCAGGCCATTAGGCTGGAAAGTCAGTCTACTAGCCAGTTCTTTTGTCGAATACCCAAGGCAAACCAGCCTGCCCATTCAAAAACCTCCCCCCCAACACAGTGGGGCAGGGGGAAAGGGAAAATTCCGCATTTAGTTTTTTGGAACAAGTGAACCCATGACAGATGCTAAAGGTGGTGAGCATTCAGCTCCTGTGTTTTCATGGACTTGAGTAAATTAATGTCTACAAATCCGAATTAAAAGAACACTGGATGCCCTGTTCATTCATTTGGTTATTTATTTCTATTTTATCTAGAGCTGGTAAAACTTTTTCACATGAATAACTTTCCACTAACAATATCTTGTTTGGTTTTCTGAAAAAGAAAAAAGTGATCTTTTCAGTTTTCAGACTGCAGTAGCTTGATAACTGTGAAGAAACTGTTAATTCCCCTTACCCCTGCCCCCCCCCAGCTTCTTTGTATTTTTGTTTTTAAACAAAACTGAAATAAAACATCTTAACTTCCTGAAGTGGTTATCCAAATGTTTTGAAAAATTGGAGACCAAGTGGTGTTCACAAGTAATCTGAAACTGGAAAGGAATCTCTTGAAGAGGGAGGTAAAAAAAATGCTTCCAAAAGGAAATTTCTGGTGAGAAATCAGACTTCGGAATAGGATCCCTTCTTCTTGCTCTGTATCTTGTGTGTGATAATATTCTGCAAGAAATCCCAAATACTCTGTCTTGTTTATGTTTGGCAGTAAGGGAATAAAAGAGCAGGATTATATCCATGACACTGCTGAAAGATGGAGAGGAGATGATTCTGCTCTGCCCCTGGTGCCTTCCCAGGCAGGAAAAGGTGAAGGGCTGACAGTGGTTCCTCCTTAAGGTAAATCAAAGCAATTTCATTTTGGGCAGCGAAGTCTTTTAGTAAGTGCCCACCCAGCAGACACTGCTGTGGGAATACTGCTGGTGGCTCTTCTGGTGATGTCCCACCTGTGGGCTGCCTGGAGCTGGTGCTGGATCCATGAAGTCGGGGGTAAACAGGTGAGTATAGCTACATCAGTGCCCATGAGGAGTGAGCATAGCCAATGTAGTTGTGGTCCAGATTAGATATTACTTATGTTCTTTGGAGCTCAAACTTAATTGCTTCCTATGTTTGAGCAAACAACTACAATTTGAACCAAGAATTACTTGGTTTGAGGTGTACATTTAATAAGATAATTGAAATGCCATGAGTAAAATCCGGATTTGGTAAACAGTGTGAACTTGCAGTATTTTACTGCTTACCTTTTGCTTTAAAATCCCCTTGTGTGACAGGAGCATGTCTCATACAGACTGTGTAGGATTGTATATGATTTTCAGTACTCCCCTTTTAAATGAGAAGTTTTATAAAAGGACAGAAGTTATTACAGCACTAACTCTGCGAGTAGTTAGAAAAAAAAGTAAATAAAAAGTCTAACAACTATCATCAGTCTGTAGGAGTCAGAATGAGAAGAGCTAACGATCGCCATCCAAGTGATAAATGGGTGAGCGTCTGAAAGGGCTTTGGCAACAAGAGAAGACAGATGAAGGCAAAATGGCTTCTGTCTGCCTGCCTTTTGTTCTTTTAAGGACTTTTATGATTAAAGCATATTTAGCAATCTAGATCCTAACTTGGGTCTAAATGATGTTTTGAACACTAATAAATTAAAACAATTAGTGAGTATGTATCAATTTTTCATATAGAAATGGTGTCCCACAACCTCACAGGGAAAGGGAGAACCTGATTTTGGAGTGTGAAATATGCATTGGGGTGTCTTCAGTTGAGGGTCTTGCCTTCTCTAGTGGATAGACTTTGCATCATTGTCCGTGGGATTGGGATGCAGGAAGTTAGGAATAGCCCATGTGGAGCACTCGTGCTGGAAGGTGGCTGAAAGGATTGGAATGAGACTTTGAGTTCATTTGGGGGAAAATTTTGATCAGATCTGAGTGCATTTGATTTGCGGAGTTTAGGCTACTTTTGATGGGTTCAGTTAATGACAATCCTTCTGGGGGTGAACATTGCTTTTTTTAATGCCAAACCTGCCCAGTTCAGCAAGCAGCCAAGGACCAGGTTCTTCAGAGGCACCTTGGTACATAAGATGCTGCTTGAAATTCATTTTAAGTGCTTTAATGTGGAAGGATGAGTTAAGTGTGTGTAAAAACTTATATGGGACTGGACTGCAAGCGGGTGAGGGATGTGCTTTTTTTCTCTGTGCTTCTGGAAAGGTCACTGAGTTGGTGGGATCCTGCCCTTGCAGGAACTACAGCCCTTTCCTTTGTCAGATTTACCTGGAGCAGTGTTTTGGGAACCAGGAGGTCAGATAGGACATCTCAGTGCTGGCATGCTGCCTGGTCCTGTCAGCACCAGCAAGCGGCGTGGGGCTGCAGTCATCCCAGGGCGAGCTGTGTGCTATCTCACCCACTTTGTCACCAAGGTGCACATTGCCTCTTACAGAGCATGTTGCTGTTGCCTCCAGTTTGAGGTATCATTGGTGTGTGGCCTTTATGGAGCTTGTTTCCCAGCTGCTCCACCACTGAGGATGTAAGGCCTGAGTGCCTGTGGTCTTGCCATCATCCTTTGGTTTATAAACTGTGCTGACACTTTTTCTTTGCTCCCGAAGCCTGTTAAACTTAAGTCCTGTTAAAGAGACATAGGTGTGATTTTTTTTTTTTTTCTAAACTGGTGAGAGTGAAACTCATTCACTTATTTACTTATGTATTTGCAGAAGGGTGTGCAGGGGAGACTTGTGTGAATTTGTGCATCCGTAGGAGTGAGGACTTAAAGCAGATTTTCTATGGCTGTCTGTACCCAGACATTGCAATTTCTGAACATGTTACTTCTAAGCTTATTTACTCTGCTGCCATGCTGAGCCATCAGACTTGGAGCTGTAGAAGAGACACCATTTGCACTACTCTCCTTATATCGTTGGGATTGAAAATACCAAAGCAAATTTGTCATACGGGAACAGCCAGGTTTCCTTCCTACTTTTTAACATATAAGGACAGTGTAAGCTAAACAGTTACACACTTTTTTTGTGCTGCTGCTCAGCAACTGCTGCAGGGAGAGAGATTTGGACCACAGTGGTGTCAGAAAGAAGGATGTGAAGAAAAAGTAAGAGCAATTGCATTCTAACAATAAATCTTACTGGAGAGGTACCTTCTGCTTTCCAAGAAGATAAAAGGCTTATATAAATAAGGTAGGCAATGAAGTTTAACTGAGAAATGGAATATGAAATTAAAAATGCAAATGCCAACAGTGTCAGCCTTCTGATAATGTGCTGGTCCCTTGAACTTTGAATTGATTAATCAGTTAACTGTTCTTTTTTTAAGCAAGCAGTTAACTACCGGAGGAAGTATAGTGGTGTTTGATGCTGTACATCAGTTATATAACTATATGTTCATATAGTGATATCTAGGGTACAATTTTGTAAAACCACTGATAACAATGATCGTAAGTGTTAATTAGTTGATATCAGTTCTGTTACATTGTATAGCTGCTTCTTTAATTGAAGTGACTCATTTCCTTAGATAAGCCTTAATGCAGTGCTACTCACCTGTCACAGTTCCCAATTTAGAAGTAGCTCGGTTTCACCAGATTGGCAGTGATTTGCTGTCATGCTCAAAGTAAGTATTTTGATGATGTCTATAGAAAAGAAAATAAAATAGAAAAAAGTGGTGTATGAGGAATTATAATGTAACTGGTTAATGCTGTGTGATTTGGTCTCCAGTGCAGTTATCAAATTGCTTGAGTTCCCCTGGGGGGAACACTTTGGATACCCACCCTAGCCTTGGATGATTCTCCTCTTGTTTCCTTAAATCTTATTTCATTTGTGCAGCAAACTTCTCTCATAGCTGTTCTTCAGCTTATTGCCTCTCATGTGGCCTATGAGTGTAAGGGATATGCCATGCACCAGCTGAGATTTGGATGCCTGTGCGTTCACAAGACTCAAGGAAGTGGAGACTGAGGTTTGTTATGTTGTTGGGCACGGTAAATGGGGAGAAAAAAAGGACTTGTTTTTACCTCCTTTCAAGATTTCAGAGGTACTTGGTGTTTCTTCCAGCCTTGTGGTAGCCTTGGTTGTCTTCAAGTAGAATTCCTGAGAAATAAGGGAGAGGCAGGGGTATCCGTGCTGTTGACTAACTTCAGAGATACAGGTGCTTGGCAAATGGGAGCCCTGTACTGTTCACAAATTCACACTGCGCTTACGGGAACTCAGCCTGCTTAGTCTGGTGTCATATTCCTGAAGGGGTACATGCAGGATGTACTGCTCCATCTTTGTGATTTTAGAGGGATTCATTTTTAACAAAAATGCATCATTTTGTTACCAAAATGAACTTGTGCAAATAGACAGTTGATTGTCACATCCACTGAGATGGTGCATTTACTAACCAATATTAGAGTTATGTGGTAAATTCCCTTTCTCTCCAGTTTTTTTTGGCAAAGGTCTGAAGTCCATTAGGACTTAATCTGTTGCATTAATATTCTGTAATGAGTTGATTCCTCTGGGTTTTTTTCTCATTTCCCACTTCCCTGTTTGAAATCACTGCGGACTCTGAAGGCATTATGAAGAAAAGGCATAAACCCTACTGTCAGCATTTATGACATTGCAGTGCCCTAGAGCACAGGTGAGTTCTTCACCCTTCAACTAAGCAGAGGAACTTCCTGCCTGAAACTTGGTGTCCTTTAAACAGATTCATGGCTGAGAAGCGTTGCAAGGAGGCACTAACGCAAACCGCAAAAAGAATAGAGAACACGAACTCGCGTCAGGGTTCTTGAGCAGTCTGCCGAATCGAGGAGAGACAGCTCACTGCGCTTTATTAGTTGTCGGCCATAACCCCAGGGTGGAAGCGAATCCAAAAGGGAGGAGAGCAACAGGGAGTTATATAGGGTTCGGTGAGGAAGGTTCTAGAACTTGGGAGGAGTATAACAAATATGGGATAGAGTAGGTTGGGCTTACTCTAAACAAGGGAAAAGGAGGAGGGAATATTATAAACAAGGGGTGGCAACAAGCCATATAGGGAAATGGTGCAATGCACCAAATTACAACCAATCAGGAATTTATAATAAACTTGGAATAAAACTGAGGGGAAAAATATGATGTAACTGGGGTACAACGGGTCAAACATGCATTAATATTTATGATAAAAATTATGGTATAAACAGAACAGTCCATAGATGCTTGATTTCCTTGTTAGATATTTTGTTTGGCGTAGACCGTTTTCTTCCATTTCTCCCAGGTCTCCTGTGGAATCTTCTGATCCCCCGACAAGGCACGAGGAAGGGAACAGTCAATTTGATCAAAGATGCAGGTAAAGCTCTGAGATGCAGGTGAAAAGCCCTGAGACTGAAGACCATGAGCCCTTGGCCTCCTCCTAGAGGAATAGGTGGATGGGGACTAGCTGGAGAAGAGAGAGCTGAACACTGGTTGGGGGAATAAGAGGATTTTGGAAGAGGAAAGACTTTCCTTGATTAGATCTGGACAGGAAGAGGGGTACGGTGATGCTAGAAGGAAGGAGCTGTAAGTATATGGGTTTTCACAAAACCACAAAATGCTTTTTGAATTCTGTCAGGCTTGGTGCTGTGACCACTTCCCTGGGTTCCAGTACACAACCACAATCTGAGTGAAGAACCTTTTTCTAATATCCAACTTAACCCCCCACTCCAACACAACTTCAGGCCATTCCCTTGGGTTCTGCCACTTCTCACCATGGAGAACCTATATTGTTCACATTTATTAGGTCAAAATGGTTGAACATTCTTGAATGATTCATCGGATACACATTTCTGGGTCAGAAATTATATGACCATAACCTTTCTGGTCCAGTAGGTCATATATATTGGTAAGTTTCAATCCCAAAATTTTTTTTTTCCCCATAGCCTGTGGTGTCCTCCCTGGCACTCCAGCCAGAGGTGGGCTACTCTGACCCCCCTCCAGTGATTGGGAGCAGTTGGTGAGCGGTGCTGAGTGTTGCTCTCTGCAGCCTTTTTGGGGTCGAGGCCTTCAATGTGAGCAATTATCTCCTTAAGGGGGATGTTGTGAGACTCTTAAATTAGAGGCATCTTATTAGCCACACTTCGGGTGCCAAGCGTTAGTTATAAAAAGATTCAACCTTGCTGCTGAGACTGAGTGATTAATTTTGAAGCCAGCAAGTTGTTAGGTTGTGCTAACAATTACCATATTTGATAGATTAAAGCCCGCACTAGGTATCTGTTACCTTGGGAGTTTGTTTACAGTTCCTTATCTGTGGCAGGCAAAGAACTCATGGTGTGACAATTACTGTGCAATGTCTTGATGATCCTGTCACATTTAAAAATAATGTCCAAGCTGAAAATTCTTCCCATCTGTTTGTTATGTGGGGACTACTGGGAAGCTTGGCTTCTTCCTACAAGAAGCCATCAGCCAGATGTACGTCTCTGCAGAAAACTTCCCTTCTGTGGGGATAGAATTAAGAAACTATGAGACTTGTGTTTTGCCCTGAAATGAGAATGTTACCTTTTAGACTATTTTCGTATATATACACTGTGACTATGACTGTATTTATGTATGTGTATAAAATATATGTAACTTACAGTTTGCACAAGAAATTTAACTTTATCTTGTTGGAGTTACTTCAGTTTGGCACCAAAAGTGCTTGATTATTTATGCTTAGAAAGAAAATGATTGACTTTTTGGTCCAGCGGTGTCAAAGTTTCATATTCTGAAGAACACAGGTTAAAACGATTGGGGGTGATAGTGGCAAAGAGAAGAAAGTCGGTGCCTAAACTCTCTTTCTGCTCAGAAATGATGTCCTATAAAGTGACGAAATTCTCATTGCATTATTTTTTGCAAACTGATGTCCAGCCTCCCAAGAACTGTTGTCCTCTCTGGGACTTGGCATGAGCATCGAAACTAATGTTAACAGTCCTCTGCAGCGTCATCACCTAGGAAGAGAAAATTAGACGTGCCCCAAAACATCCATCCCTTCAGGAGATTTTTGACCCACATCCTTGTTTATGTAAAGTTGTTGTACCTTTTGTCTCCCTCTTTTCCAAGCAGTTTTATTCATTCTGACTTGTGATCAGGCCCTGTTTTAATAACTCATGAGCTGCTGTTGTCCCCGCAGAGCAGAGAGGAGGACTTTGCACGTCAGAAACCTTTAGCAATGGGCAGCTCGCAAAAGGTCATCGTCCAGCCAGTGAGATTTATGGGCCCTGGGCAGCTGTGCTGCATCCCTCCTCCTCATTCCTTGCATACTTCTGTGCCCATGTCATTGCTGGGCACTCTCCCTCTCTCCTCCCCTTGTGTTACTACTATTATTCTACTGTTATTTTATTTTAATGTCAAAATGAATGATGGTAACTGCCTCCTGTAAACAAGTTTTGGTGAAAAATAGCGATGTGAACTCTGGCAACCCAGGCGATGAGTGGGGAACAATGTCGCCCTTGTTCTGCTCTCTCTCTCGGGCATCCACAGCTCACCCAGGCCCAGAAACCTGGCTCTGCCCTGGGGATGTGGGGCAGGCACAAGGACACAACATGCTGTGCCAACTGGGGGCTTGCAAAGTCTGGCATGTCCCTTGGCAACCTGATGATGTGGCACTTGGGATGGCACCACATCCTCTGCTCAGGTTTAGTAGCTGCGGGGCTCAGATGAGTCACTTTGGGGTTTTTTGTGGTGTTTGTTTGCTGGTTTGGGGCAGTCCTGAAGACCAGCTAGATTTAACAAGATGATTCATAGCCATTTAGTCTCTGTTGTTCTTGTATCGATTCTTCAATCATCACTAAGAGATCTCTATTACTATCTCTTTCCCTTGACTTTTGGTAAATTTTCTGCCTTCTGCCCCCAGTAAAGCCAGTAACAGATGACAAGGATGCTTTGAAATTACATTACAAGAACCACTGCTGGTATAAATAGATTTTACTTTGATGTATCTGATCTGATTTGTTACCTGAGGATCAGGCCTTAATTGTTTGTTTAACTCTGTTATTTCTGTTAAAAAATAGCACTCAGCAATAAATTCCCTTTCACTGTCAGAGCCATCTCCATCTCAAGGTCTGAGGTTGGCACTATGCCACAAAGGTGGCTCAGGTCAGAGTGGTTTGGGGCTAACCATGAGAATGGTATGAATATGTTTGCAAAAATAGCACAGCACTTTGTAGCATCTGAGGCAAAATGGAATGAGTTCACAATGAAACTGAGCATTTCTGTTTGGAAAGGTTGATTTCTTAGGGAATGTTCGTAGTCAAAATGTTTTGAATACATTGACCTGTAGTCCTTCTCCTTTCTGCGTGGACGTGGGTTTTCTCCAAGGAGGACTGTCTTGTTCATGAGAAAACCATGTGGCTGACACACCAGTAAGACCTGTCATGAACAATTTGTGCAGAAACCAAGAGGAAAATTGCCTGGAACGGGAAAGGAAGATGGAAAATTGGGTGGGCATTTTTTTTGGTGACAAGATGTGGAGTGGAGGTAAAAGAGGAGAAGACTGCTAAGACAAGACTAGACTAAGATTTAACATTAGCTGATTATTAGCAGTTAACAAATAGGACCAGTGCTGTTGCTAATAAGTTGCTGTTAACTAACAAATACAAATGTGAGCGCAAGCACTAATTTTTCCTGCTTGCATCTGAACCCTCTGGTGGTGATAGAGGCTTTGCACTGGCGTGTTGTGCACATCCAGAGTAGTTAAGGGAAAAAAGGCGGAGATATAACTGGAGTTTGGATAGAAGAGATGCCTGCAGAGAGAAGTGTCATATAGATTTTTGTGTTAAAAAAAAATTAAGGTAATAAGTCTAGACACAGAAGTGAAAGAGAGGCTATAACATCAAGGGCCATATGCTACAGAAAAACAAACAGGAGGAGGATCAGTGTAGTGCAATATGAACTGCAAACCCTTTCCACTGGGCTTAGCAGGACTTAAAATAAATGGAAAGATAATAGACAGTGCAGCAAATACAACAGGAGAGAAAAATACTCCAGCATCACTGAAGAGGTCAGCCAATGTCTGCTTTAAAAGCTGTGATAAGCAATGCCTCACTTTCTGAATCGGTGATCTGGGGTCCTTGGTTTGTGCCAAGGTGCAGTGCAGAGCATATCCGAGCTGCAGAACTGAGACAGCGGAGGAGGAGGGAGATGCCCCTTAGTAATGACAGGAAGGGATATTTGTATTTCCCACAAAGGGAAAACATTTTAAAGAACCCATGTCTTGATATCTGGGGGTCTCCTGTGCAAGCAAATGTGCCTCAGCTTCTCCATCTGTAAAATTATACAAGCTTCTTTTCTTCATGAAACATGCT
Organism: Oxyruncus cristatus; assembly: GCA_013399855.1. Lineage (NCBI taxonomy): Eukaryota > Metazoa > Chordata > Aves > Passeriformes > Cotingidae > Oxyruncus > Oxyruncus cristatus. The sequence continues at coordinate 470,906 of VXAY01000770.1, read as the reverse complement.
TTGAGATCTCTTCTATACAAAGCTGTAGTAAGGATTGAGGAGATACCTGAATGCACCCAGGAAACATTTGGGAGCTGAGCTGATGCCCTCTTGAAAATGAACCCAAACTTCTGTGCTGCTGCTGTGCCTGCAGGAGGGTGGTCGTGCCTTTCCTGAGAAAGATGGCACTTCTCTTAATTCTCTGCAAGGGACAGGACAGTGTTTGCAGCGTTAATGGAATTGTCTATCTGAGGAGGAAAAGTAGGACTGTTAATCATGGGCCCTTTTTTTCTTCTGGTTTTGCTCTGGTCCTTGATTGTTACATTGATATTTAACATTTGTCTTAAGTTCATTTTAGTTCTGTCTCACTTCATGTACTTGTTACTTGCGCTGTTGCTGATTTGAAAAGCACTCCCAAAATCATGGGGACTTTTCTGGCTTTGTACCATTCTTTGAATTATGTGTTCTCAGAGTTTTTCATGCATTGCAGGCTGTGTTTTTTTGGCGATAAGTCAGAGTAATGTTCCTGGGGATGATGAGAATTCTCTTTCACCCATTTGCTTGTCTCCCAAATGCAGTGAGAAGCATTTTTGTTGCGTACTTGATTCCATCCTCCCACGCTCTTCTAACTTACAAAAAGGGCAATTACCCAAAATTTGCACTTACCTTGTCACCTGTAGACAAGGCATCTCCCGTGCCTGGTACAAGCTGCTCCATGTTGTCTGACAGGCTGATCTACACCTAAGGTGGGATGGGGAATTGCGTAGTTTGGGAAGGACTCCATGGATGGACTGGGCTCTGGCATACTGAAACAATCCCACCCTTGCACAAGTGTTTACAGTGGTTGTGCATGGGTGTGTACATATGAAATAGGTGATTATGTGCATGGGCAGGGTTTCTGGGATCCCATGCAAAAGCCTATCTAGAAATCCCTGTGAGGCTTCCTAGACTTGTTCGTGCTGAAGCTTCCTACATCACACTGCTCTGAGAGCCAGCATGCTGCTTTGGGATTAGGGAAAGGTACTATATTAAATAGCAAATAGTACATCAGGGGTTTTCAAGTGTGCCTAGAGGGCTCAGAAGTTGTGGCCTGTGGTCCACTTCTGGCAAGGGGCAGTGGTGGCTGTTTAGGGAAGCCTTCCTCCTGAAGGCATTTTGGGTTTCACTTGCTGCCGTTTTGGTTCAGCTCTTCCCAGCTGCTCTGGACTAGAGGTCAGTGTACACCCCGAAGCACAAGCATTTGTGTTTCTTGCAAAGCTTTTAATCATTGCAGTGGTAATCCTAGTTGGTCTCCTTTTCATTTGTGGATTATTCACACGTAGTGGAAAAGGCAAAATGTGTTGAATAAGTTTTTCATGAGTAATGGTTTTGTCCAGAATTACTGCTGGTGAAGATGTGGGTTTAAGGGCAGTATTTTATATTTTGGACGACATATAAAAGCAAGAGAGAGCCAGATTTTTTTTTTTTCATATTTAATAGAGAGGTTGGAATGCCTGTCTCTTTATTGGCTTTATTTTTAGGGATATAGAAAGGGCAGATTGTAAATTGTGATTAATTTAATTTTAATTAGTTCTACTAAAAGCTTTATTACTCTTTCCTATTCTCTTTCCATCAAAGTGGTAGCAAAGCAACTGTTTGTGATCCTGAGTGCTGGAAGAAGGTGCTGTTTTTTAGACCTCCTAGCACAGCTTGTCAGCATCTCTAAAATTCTTTGTGATCCCCGAAGCCTGCACTTCTGAAGTGCTCAGCTCTGCCCAGACAAGCTGTGACAAATGATATCTCTGTCAGGTAGTGGGCTGAGGTTATTAAGAATTTGTTGTTATGGTTATTTTAGTGAATGAGTTGCTTGTTTGGTGGGTTTTTTTCCCCCCTCAAGAACCTTGTTACATGGAGATTAGCAGTATCTGTTATATGTAAGGCTTTGAAGTTGTTCTTATCCAAAAATGAAATAACTAAAAAGAAACAACCAAACAATCAAAACCCCCGCAAAAAAACCAAAAAACCCTGAAAAGAAAAACAAAACCAGAAAAAAGCCAACCCAATGTAAGAGTAACCACTAACACACAGAGACAGATTTTTGTTGCTCTCCCAACTGCTCAGAGCTCTGCTGATTGAGGGTGGGGGAAGATGGCAAAGCCTTCAGGCAGTACTGGGGAGCACAGCCACTTGCTCCTCTCCTTCACCTACTTCCAAGAGGTCAGAATTAAAAATCATCCTTCATGGGATATCCCGCTTAAACCTCCTGTTGCTGTTGTTTTATGCAGATATTAATTTGCATATACTAGAAAAATAGAGTGCAAATTCAGAAAGCAAATGATTTTTTAAGTTGCAGGACACAGTGGTCCATGCTGGTTAGTGGACTGGTTCAACTGGCCCTTGGAAACCTTCTCTGCCAAGCAGTTGTCTCTTTTCCTGGAGCTTGGTGCATATCCTCAGTGCTGCCTGCTGCTGAACCACGGGCCTGGGGCCAGGACCACGCCCGGGAGCAGGGGCTGTTTGCTCGAGGGCATCAATGGTGCCTTTCCCAGAGGGTGGGGACAAAGATGCACTTCTAAATAACTTCTCTGAGCCTGCTGTGGCCCTCAGCTCTCCCTGCCTGCTAGCCGAGATTTCAGTCTTGCCTTGGGACTTTGTGCTATTTTTCGGTTAACCAGCGGATGCTGTCCAATGTCCTTGCTGCTGGAGAGCTGCTGGTGGCAGAGATGCTGCAAGGTCAGGAGTTACCTCATTTGTCACCGCTGTCTTCCCCAGCGAGGATGTGTGCTCCTGGAGCACTGCCCCCAAAGCAGCTCTGCTTGGTCCCTCGCCCAGCCCTGGTGAGAGAATGAACCCTCCCGAGGTGCTGCCCTGGTGGGCTGCAGAACCTGGCTGGGCTGGCACACTCGGGTGGGCAGCACAAAGTGGGCTGCCACGTATGTCCTTGTGCGTGTTAATGGTGTCCTGCTGATCCTCCTGCACCGGTCTTATCTAAGTGTGACTCTCACCGTGCCTTTCTCAGTGAAGAGTTTGGCTGGGGCAGGTTTTGGTGTCGAAATGACCTGTTGTGCGTCCGGATATTTGGATCCCCATATTAATTGCTGGGGGGGGGTGGCTTTGTGTCAGTTGGAGGGATGCTTTGCTTTTATTGCAGTTGCTGTTATTTACTTGTGGTGGCAGTACAGCAGGTCTGTCTCTCTTTCTTTGTTGTTTGCCCAGAAACTGATTTTCATATTTTTAGG
>VXAY01000770.1:290897-467670 GCA_013399855.1 Oxyruncus cristatus | reverse complement strand
TTATTGGTGTGCTTCTTGGCCGCGGGGGGGGGGTGAAGCCTTTGAAGCTCTTTTGTCTGGCCCGGTCTGCAGTGCCACCACTGGCCTCCCTGCGCTCAGTCTTCATAAACAACATCAAAACCCACCTCTCAGCTGACCATTTGTGTGCCAGGAACTTGGCTGCACAGCTCGAAAATGCAGCTCAGATGAGCGTGATGATGGCTTTAGAAAAACTAGGAGGGGGGAAAAAAAATCCCTAATGGGATTCTCTCAGGTAATCTCTCAATGAAGCAATACAAATGTTAATTAGTGCTATGGATGACAGGTGGAATTATTGAAGTGTAATGCTGTTTTCAGGTTGGGGAAAAAAAAGAGGAACTATGTTTACAAAAAATAAGGTATTTAACACTCAACAGGGTGCATCTCAGCTAGCATTGCAATACACCTATTAAATTTTTAGTGCCAGATTATGATACACAGCCAGGGTACAGAAGTTGTTGAGCATCATAACCTAAGCAGCAATTATTAATTAATCAGGTGTTGAAAGTGCCTAAAGAGAGAGCAGTAGGCAAATGATAAGAGCCTCCCTGAAATACAATATACTTTTTTTCTTTTAGATTGCAAATTAGTTAAAGCCTGTATCATAATGTGATGTCCCCTTAGCAGATATTGCATCCATTATTCTTTCTACTCATATTAATAAACCAATTCATGAATTCCCTCATTCTTTACACTGTTCCCAAAAATAATTTGCAGTTATAAAACCTTTTAACTTGGCAACTATTTGCACTGTGAGGAAACTTTGGGAGATACTGTAAATTATTTTGACAGATTTGAAAATGCTGTTTATACCCATTAGTCACTATAAATGCTAGGATGGTGTGATCTGACTGCCTCTTTCTTCCTTACTGAAAGAGGATGTGTTAGATAAATTTTGAAGTTGGTAAAGATTGAAGAAAAAATTTCTGTAAGAAAAAAACAGTATGTAGTTTTACTTTTCTCCCAGGGTTATCAATTAAGTTTGCCTTTGGGGAGGCACTGGTGGGTGTCTCTGGAACATCCTGCAGAACGTGGTGCTGTGTGTGCAATTCCTGGGAGGGAAGATATGCCATTCCTCATGGGGGTGATGGAAATGTTAGAGAGCCAAGCCAGGACTGCCAGAGCTTGGCATACAAGTTGCATCATAATTGCCATCACTGCTAGGTTTATTTTTGTAAAAAGAAATGAGATTTTTAAAGCTTCCTAATCCTATTTTGAGTGAGAAATAATATGTGTGTTAGAGCTTATTAGCACAGATGTGCTAATGGTCATTTTTGGTGTCACACTGGTTCTGTATAGCTCATCATTTTCAGTGTAATTAGTTTGCTTTCTGGGAGCTCCAATGCATAGGCATTTGAGTGTCTTGACCTCTCAACTGTAATTTTCTTTTTTCTTTTTCTTTTTTTTGACCACTGAGTCAACAGTATATGTAGGAGGATAGGGGGAAAACCAGGACACTGAAAGTCCTGTTCCTGAAGAACAAACCAGTATCTTCGTAAGGCTATATTAAATAGCAGTACCTCTAATAGCAGCAGCTCTATTGATGTAGAACACAATGCCATTATCTCTCTCGCTGGGCATCACTCGGGAATTTTGACTGTCCCATCATCCCAGTGGCATGCACAGCCACTTCCCCTTGCTGGAGGGAACCTGCCTTGAGCAAACAGCCTTGCTGCAGCAGTGGTTCACAGGTGAGGTGTGCTGCTGCTGTCAGGGCTGCAGACTTTGTGGGTGAAGTGATCCCACCAAGTAAAAGAATTACCTTTTTTCCCTTGTCTTTTTGTGGCCACAGTTGTGAGCGAGCAGCTCAGAGCATGGAGGTGTAACTCCATAGTTAAACGCATCCGATCACAGAGCTGGAGAATTTTCTGCTCACCTTACCTGTTAAAGTGGAACTTGCTATTAATTCTTGCTTAAACAAGGGTTCCATGGTGTTTTTCCTGGTACAAAGTCAATGTACGTAATTGATGCCCCCAGTGCTTCTTTCGGCCTGACAGCTGTTTCCAGCTAATCTTCTGAAGGTGTCATGTAGCTCACAGGATTGGGACTGAAAACTGGAGATGGAGCAGGGTTGGGCGTATCTGCTGTGTAGTTGCTGGTGTAGATGAGGCCCTGCTGATGCACAGCATTTGTTTTGCTTCTTCCCTACAGCTTTCTTGGGAAACTAACTTTGTACGTTTGGTATGAGTCACAAGTCGGGAAGGCAAATGTCTAACTTTCGTACTGCAGATATTTTCTTGTGATACATGAAATTTATGTTGGGAAACATCCTATGTTGTGCTGGAAGTGGGCTGGGTGACACACATGGTGTATCATAAATAGGTTTTTGGAGCCTTATCGTGGAGTGGATGGTGTTTTGAGCTGAGCAACTTTTGTGGTTGTTTCATAGCTGGGTTTTCTGTGTGGGGGTCCTGGGAGCAGCAGTATGATCAATGGCCATATCTTTACTATCCAGCTGTCATTCTTGCTTTTCATTTGCAAATGAAGATGGCCATAGCCTGCTTTTTAACATATGGCCCATTAGCTACCACCTCCTATTCAGATGGTAATGTAGTGGACCAGTGGTGATTTAAGGCCCTGACTTGTATGGAAAATAGCAGATTGTTTACGCTGGTAATTACACTCATTTCCATATCAATTGCTCCGGCTAGACCAATGCCTTAAAATAAAAAACTTATGGCAGAACAGTACTTACCCAACCCTGTTAATGGGGAAGCCTTGTGTTTTTCTGGTTCCCCAACGATTCAAAGCAGTACCCAAGACAAAGGGAGAAAAGGCTCTTGCAGACAAATCACGTATATAAGCAGTGAAGGCTTAGGGTGAGTTAGTAAGTCCCAGCATGCACAATGGATGTGAGGAATTTGATGAGGCTGAAAAAAAAAAGACTTTGAAGGATTACTCAGAAAATACTATTCTAGATCACCAGCAGATAAAAGTCAGCAGGGGACTCAGGGGATCTATGTATTTTTAATATGAGCAAGGTTTTTGGCCTCCTGACTTCCCTGGAGTGGCAGTGATTCCCACCAGTTGAGTATCTGAACAATTTCAATGAATTATTTGTTTTGTAGCTGTACCAGGAGCAGCTGAGATATTCCCGCTGTGCTTAGTAGTCAACAAGAGCTTGTCATCAAAACACAAAGACTTTTTCTGTTTTGTTTTGTTGGGGTTTTTTTTAAGGGTTTGTTTGACAGGTGGTTTGTGCCCATTGTAAGAGCTATGGACCTGCAATTGGCAGTGTATAGGTGGCTTGTGAAGAACAAGCTTGATGCTGTCCCTGGGCAGAGGTTGTCAGAGTAGGTGCTTCAAAGAGGTCAACATCAGGTGTCAATTGACAAGTAGTTCTTCCAACCCTTTCCCATCTTGAACGCTGTGACACGTGAAGGTAGTGGAGGTGTTGAGCCCATGAATTAGTCAGGCACTTAACAGAATGGCAGTGATAGATGAGACTGCAGGGCATGGTCTGCCCGCAGATGTGCACCAAGACTGCTGTTGAATATAAACAGTTGGACTGCACATTGCTCTCTGATGCACTGCTGAGACTTCGTTACTTTTATTTGTTTGGTGGGCTTTTTTTCTTTCTGACCAGGTCAATGCATGTCAGGTCTCAGTTTGAGCACTGTTCTTTGATGGACATTGAGTGTCCCAATGGGGGAGGGCAAGTGGGAAGAGTGTGAATGGAGCAGTAAGAATGATTGGGAGCTTGGGGGACAAGATATTTGGTGAATGCCGATAGTTTAGCTTACAGAGAAGATAGAAGGTAGACCTGTGACAGCTTTGGGGTGGCAGGTTGCTGTAGAGAGGAGGAAATATTCACATATGACCGTATAGATACAGCCTGGATCAGTAGGAAGGGACCATCAAGTTACATACTTGGAAACACATTCTGTTGGAAGGATTAGGGACACGTGGGAGACCCTATGTTACTTAGGTCCTTCAGATATTTTACACTAAACTTGTGGACACTTCTGGTCTTTCCAGATCTATCTTATTCTATGTTCCTGTTATTTTAAGCTTAGAAGGGAATACCACAAAGAAATGTGCATGTTTATTTTTAGGGAGTTTGGAAATGGTGTGGGAACAGACAGCTTTGCAGAATTTTGGTATTACAATTGCACTGATTTTATTATACAGAAATACTTCTAGCACCTGGGAAGAGGTGAGACAGCAAACCGGAGGGCTGAGTTGGTAACAGGCCAAGAAAGGTATCCCAATATTAGCAGTACTGAGACAGGAATAGAGCCAGGGAGAGACACATGTCCCAGGTTTACTCTGAGCAAACAACCACATGAAGTTTTGTGGCACTTTGTGCGTGGGACACCACGTGCTTGTTTGTGCAAGAGCTGCCAGACAGGAAACTGCTTGTGTCTCAGTCAGTGAGGCTGGAAATGGCACAGGAAAATTCACCATTTTTTAATGGCAATTGGTTCCAAATGAAATAAAGTAGCAAACAGTGACAAAACAGGCCCCCAAACCACAAATCAAATGTGCAGCTCAGTGTTTGAGCAGAGATGATGGTCAGACCTACTGCTTGGCAGGAGGTGAAGGAGATAGGTAAGGTAGAAGAGAGAGTTTGTTGCTGCGACTCTCAAGTTCCATGAGTTTCCCCAAAGATCCCAGGCTGCCTTCATTACAGGTTGATATTTGTTACATTCTTTTTATGCTGCCACGTGAAAGATGGGAGTTTAGATTTTTGCTTGTCAGTCCCCAGGAAAGTTGAGACCCTGGTGTCCAATAGCTGGTCAGTGTCTTGTAATGAGACCCTTCACCAACAGATTCACAGGGTCGGAGGGCACCTCAAACACCCTTGTCTGGGGGGACTCAACAGAGCGAAGACCCCTCAGCGGGTCCTGCCAAGGTGTTATCTGCTGCCAGCAACTGCAAGGACTCACTTTAACAGTTTACAGAATAACACTTTTTATTACAATTTGTGACAGGTTGAAAAGGTTTGAAGGCTGTCGGTGATGGTGTCTACTGCAAAAATATGTTTTTAAAGCAATCTACTGATACAGATATTAAGCAAGCACAAGCTCTAATGTGAAGCAATCTACTAATATGTTGTGGGGTAAACACAAGCAAAAGCCCTAGTCCCAAAAGCAGCATTTAACGCATGTAGAGGATTTCTCACCCAAGGTGTCCCTCTGGGGTGGGAGAAGATGGATCTAGCCCATAGACTGGTCCCAGCAGTCTCAGTGGAGGTCTTCTCTCACTTTCCCCCTCTCCCCAACTTACTTTTATACTATTTTCTTTATGTTTGAGTGGATATTGAGTGACTCTAGTCATAAATACCTTTTATTTCTGATTGGTGTTTTTAATGGGAGAGGGATGGTGGTCATGGTTTGGCACTTGAGGAGGGCGTTTGATGTGGTTGTTGGCTTTAGCAGCAGAACATCTTGATTCTCCCTTGTCAGACAGATACTGTATGGTCTCAGTACCACAGTGTTCTCCCATTCTGCTGGGGTTTGAATGGACGGGGGCCACGTAGCCTCCACTTGGTGCCACACTCGTTCTGTTTCTCTGAGCAGATGTTTATCAGGAGCATGTTGACCTCAGTCCGTCCAGGGAGTTGAAGCTGCTTTTTACCTTAAAATGTTGAATCCCCTCTAGGTTTAACTCTATCCATCATCCCAAAAAGCAAAACATAGAAATTAGATATGTATATTCCAAATGTGATGGGCACATTGTATTTTGAAATGAAAATGATCTAGAAGAGAAATAACACAGAACAAATAGGTTTTACAGGGCAACTATTACAATTATCGTAACAGGTTGTGCAGAGCTTTTTCCTTTTCTTCCACATTTGGCTTCACAGCCATTTTCTGGAATGGAAGACAATGACTCAAACTGAATGGAATAAAGACACTTGGTTATTAAAAAACCCAATAGAGTACAGTTGAAATACCAAAAAGCATTTGTCCTGTGGTATAATGACACATGGATGTACTTCTGAAGATGTGCAGAAATGCTGCTTGGCACTGCGAAGGCAGGAGCAGGTTTTATTTTGTTAAGCACTCCAAGATGTGCAGCATCCATCAGCAAGTTTTCCATAATAGAATGTCTGATCACTTGTGGAGCTTGTGGAAGCTTTCGCTTAGGGTACAGAAGTGTGTAACACAATTTTTTTTGGACATCAGCACGTTTTTGGTTGGAACTATACCTGTTGAGGAGCTGTCATCTCTGATCTGAAAGGTGTCAGACTGAAAGAGGTTGGGTAAAACTCATTGTCCTAGTGTAGTTTGGAGTGATGGTTGATGAGTGGAGATTAGGGAGTGGGAGTTGCTTTAGCAAGGTGACCTGATGCTTGTGGGGAGCTGAAGGCCTGAGGGTTATGGGATGTGGAAGCGTGAAGTGGAGACGAAAGAGGAGGTCTGTGAAACTTCTAGAACCTATGCTTTCACTGCCTTCGGGTGACTGCCCGAGCTGTGTGGACTTATGTTCTTCATGTGGTTGTGTCCTATACCCTTGAAATGTACCCCCCTTCCTTTTGTCAATTTTATGAAGGGGTCCCCTACGTTTAGTACCCTGTTTTAACCCCCTTTTTGCCTGTTGACATGTGGCGGGTGTGCCTTGTTTATTGATATTTGTGTTTATTGTATTTGTTGCATGTTATATTTATTGTATGTTTATTAATGCAGTTGTGTGCCTTGCATGGTCATTTCCATGTATTGTTGGCACCACCCCCGTTTTCCTTATATATGTCCCTGATTGTTATGCTCCTCCCATGCTTTGCCCACTTTGCTCTGCCTGCTTTACCTCAGAACCCTATAAAGGCCAGTGCTGCCCTATAATAAAGGACCATTTTGCTTCACCCTAACTCAGTGGTCGGACCCTTTATCCCCCCCGGGCTGCGACAGATGCTGGATGAAGCGTTATAGCCTTCTTGCTGTCCGTTTTATCTCCTCTTAAACAGGTTAATTTGAAGTTGTTGTTTCCTAGAACTGGAAAGGGCTTTACATAAAAGGTTCCATTAGCTACAGCTAATTAGGTAAACATCCAACCTGCAAATGCTCATCAGCCTCACACGATAAATTTTGAGGTCTAAAACAGAGGTGGAGAAGTAAGCGCATTCCTTAAAAGGAGTTCCTGAATAAATAGAAATCTTACTCATCAGAAGGAGTTCCAATAATTGATTAGTTTTTCTAAGAAATATTTTTTCCACCTATTAGTATACTGTTTTTAGTAGGAAAAGGGCACCTGAAAATTTGGTTCTAGGAGTATTTTGATGGCAGCCTCTGTGGTAGCAGGATGCTGGAGATAGACTAATTAACTATTGTGCCAAAGAAGAAAAGGTAAATTGCACCATTTAACAAAAATGAAGACAAGCTATGAAAAAGACCAAAATGAAATCACAAACAGCTGCAGACTGCCATAGAGAGCTGGTGCTAACTTAGAGCTTGAAGATGCACTATGGCATCTCACCTAGGATTTACTCTGACAGCTTTCACTTTCCTTCATCCCTGTCTCAACTCTGCTACTCAAAGCTTTCCCATAGTTACCCCTCAACTTATCTCACCTTTCTAGAAGAAACCTTTAGCTGCAGATCCTTGTAAAATGTGGCTTATTATAAATGCCTTAAAGAATTTTCAAACAACCTGTTACCCTGAATGTCCCTGTTCTCGAGACACATAGGTTATATGGGGAAAATGTGAAATAAAAGAGAGGAGAACATCTGTGTCTCACTGAGAAAGCACGGTCCATGTATATAAAATCTGTGTGTTCCTTTACCTTTTCTCAGCTCACTCCTCTGGAGCAGCCTGCCAGTAAAGACTCACTCCTTCATGTACATTTTCCTCACTGTCATCCGCAGTAGCCAAATGCAGTGTGAAGGTCACCTCAGATTTAATGTAGGCGTTCAGGTACTCACAAGAGAGGAACCCTTGAAGCTTGTTAGAGGCCAGCTTGTACGTTTCTGTGCACATTTAATAGGTTTTCATAGGAACACCTTCAAAACAGTGTATTTAAATTATTACCTTTTACTTCTGTAACCCTTCTGTAGACATGAGGAGTGGAGGATATTGTGTGTTCAGTCCTGTCAGATACGGAAGAGATTAAATCTGGTTTAATAATCTGTGAATTGTCATAGCAGGGGACGTGCCTTTGCATTGCTTGCCGTGCTCTTCTCAGGATGAGCATTCCTGGGGTGAGGCCGGACGCCCTGCTGTGGGTGTGCGTCGGGCAGGCTCATGAATTCTGGGGCATGCCTGCCACTAGGGTCGTTTACAGCTCACATATCTGCCTTTTCAAAGCTACAAAAGAAAGAACACAAGGAGATAATTTGGATCTAATTTGTAGATAATCTTTAAGCCAGAAACACAGAGCTCCCAATGCAATACACAACTTTTTGTGTCTCTAAGTCCCTTCGACATCATCTTGTGAGAATTACAGGGCTTTTTCATTTTTCTGTTAGAACAAGCAATGCTACTTGGTTTTGGTTTCGTGGGTTTTTTTTGTTTTGTTTTTTTTTTTTTTTTTGTGTGTGTGTGTCTGTGTGTATGTGTTTTTTGTTTTGATTTGGTTTTGTTGGTTGGTTGGGTTGTTTTTTTTTTTCTTTTTCTTCTGCAGCATTGCTTTTCCTGCAGGAAAAATAATCTGTGATAAAATCTTATCGGGACTATTCCAAGCACTGTGTGGACCAAAGGAACCCGAAACAAATCCAGCTTATGATTTCTAGTCAGAGTCAGCGAAATGCAGAATGCCAATATGCCGATTTTTATCTTGGGCATTAAAGAAACTGGGAAATGCTGCTAAAAAGCAGTTTTCTCCAGCCACCATTAAGGAGTCATGTTTATTTCACTGCAACTGTGCATCCTGACTTGAGCTGTCTGGGAAGGGAGACTTGCTATTTAGGGGCCACATTCTTCAATATCAGCCCAGCTCAAAGGGTAGGAGGGCTCTGGGCGTTGGTGCCAAAAGTACAATACCAAGGAGCATCCAAACTCAGCAATTTCAGTTCAGGTGCCAATAACAGTGGGTTGATGGGCCCTTTGCCTTCAGACATAAGTTTGAACTTGCCCATTATTGGAAAACAGCATGGAAAACAGGGTTTAGTGGGATATTTCTAAGCCCCATTTCATACTGCTCTTGGCCCGTGTTTTCCTACCATTAGGCGGGTTTGTATTTATCAGCCTGGCAGCTAACATTAAGACTGAGCTGACCACATCTGAGAGGTAGTAAAATGGAAAAACAAATATTCAATAGGATATATTCCCTTCTCTGCTATTGAAAACCCTTCCCAACACATTTTTCTATTTTTTGGGGTTTCCATGTCAGACCTCTCAGTGCCTTTGGTTAAAGGCTCGTTATGCTCCTTTTTAGGAAGCAAATATTTTCAACAAAACCTACACTATTATTTATTTTTCCTCTATTTTATCAGAGTACTTTTCCAGGATGAAAGGCTCTATGGAAATTCTTTTCATTCAAGTACCTATATTTTATGGTAAATCAATACCTTCTGTAGGCTCCTTGCAGGTATTTATATAATCTCTATCAACAAAGGATTTTTTCCTGCTATTTTTCCTGCTTTTAGCTTTGTACATGTAGATATTTCTGCTTGGGGATGAGAATAGATACGTGAAACTTGCGGCGAGATTGAGGCTGAAGAGGAGTATTATTGTGGCAGAGGGTCTGTCAGGACCCTGACCTTCTGTAGGGGGTTTTGCTCAGGAAAGTTAATGGTGTTCAGACAGAACCAGGGGTCACTTCCAGCTTGTGGAGCTTCCTTTAGGCCATAGCTTCTGGCCTCTTCGTTTTTTTAACTCATTTTTCTGAAGTGGAGCAAAACAGCCCTGTGGGAGAAGGGGCTGAGGATTGGGAAGGTTTACCTTCAGCAGGACAGCCACACGGACATAAAAACTTGCATCCTTGCTGTTTGCTGTGGCATCACAACATCCCTGGGCATTGATATAAATCCATTCAGTATGCTTCTTGCTTCCCAACCTTATAAAATGGTTGGAAAATAGAGTGAAAAATTCTGCACTGATTTCTAGTAACTTTACTCTGCGGGAACCAATTTGGAAGCATTTCAGTGCACATTTGCAGGAGGATTTGAGCACAAGCTCTGCAAGGTCTCCAGCAATACATCTCCTTTTAGATGCTGGAATTGGAGCCCTGAAATTTCTTTAAGCACTTTACTTTAGAAATAGCTGAGGGTTTGGAATGAAGCCATATAAAGTTATGGCAGCCCTTCACAATTTTAGGAGACTTTTAAGCTGCCAAATTGGAGCCCTGGTATCGGTATGCACGAGGCTCTTGCTTGGTGTGGCAGCAATCATGCCGCCAAACAGCTGGCTCTAACTCACAGCTATTGGCTGGAGCAGTGGAAAATGAGAATATGGGGTTTTATGAGCTTTTGCGAACAGGACTATGAACCTGTCACTTACGAAGTTTTACAAAACATCCCCCTAAGACAGGGAGTTGGGTCGGTGACATTTTATGTGAGCAGATATCGTTAGTGAACTCGGCTGCTGGTGGCTCGCAGAAACTCTCACCGTGTACTACATATAACTGAATTTCGCAGATATTGTTGGTGTTTTCCTCCTTATATTTTTCTCATTACTGAGGTATGAGTGCAGGAAAACAGGGAACGAGAGCTGGATGTTTGTTATTATCCATATCCCACTTTGTGTTTTTTTATGGGTATTACTTTTCACTGCTTGCTTTTCTAACAACTGTTTTCTTTTTTTTGTTTTTTTCTGATGGAAAACTATTACTTGCTGATCATTTTCCCTGATGTGGGCGCCCCACCCAGTGCTGCAGGCTCAAACTTGCTCTCAAGACTAGAATTGATACCAGCTCCCTGGGAAGTACCAGGGCAGATCTCAATACTAAAGAATGTCTTCATGTGTTTGGGAAACACAAAGCAAAACCTTCATATTCAGCTGTGATTTATACTTCTAGCAGTAATTTAAGGTCTTCGAATATTGACAACTCCCTCTGTGGAACCAAGTCTTTATTGACAGCAAACAAATTAATCAAACGCATCAGTCGCATCCTTTGGTTGGGCTTCATGGGGAACAGAATAGCAAATAAATCCAGTGAAGACCCAGGTTCGTGTGTGAGCTCCCTTCCGTGAGCGTACTTGTATCCAGAGGGAATTTTTTTTCTTTACAGGACTGGAAAACCAAAAATCAAATCTGAGACATAGAATCAGCAATTGAAATTTGTTTTTAATAAAAAAACAAAGATACCCTCTCAACTCAAAGGATCATTTTGACTCTATCTGTTTTTAAAATGTGTTTAGTCTTTAATTACTTTGCAAGCCCACGTGCAGCTATAATTTTGTCTCCTCACTGTACTCCCTTAGCAGGGTTGGTTTTCCTGCCATGCCAGGACTTTTGGCAAACATTATGCTATTATGCCTTCCCTGTAGTTCACACTTCATTAGCACATAAGGGAGCATTTTGCTTCGGAGCAGCAGCGCAATTTTAGGGCAGATCCTTCCAGTGCCCTCCCGTGCGTGTGCCAGTTTGGATCACAGCCTGTCCTTGGAGCAGGTATCCTAACTTTCCTTACCTTATCAAGTCTAGGGCTCCAATTCAGATGTGCACCATATGCACTCTGAGAGACCTGAATCAGTCCTGCAGGCACAGTCAGTCCACACATGGAGTCAGGCTGATGGGCTCATGGACCACCCTGGACCCTGCCCCCAAAACTGTAACCACTTGTGGTATTCTGTGGTTTTGACCTACTCATCTGCTCCTCGTGTTGCATCAAATTACTTTCATGGACACTACGTCAGTTGTCCAGTTTCGTCTGCCCAGTTTCTGACTGCTGTGCTTCCTAACCACACTGTGTGTATAGCAGAATAAGAAAAATAGGGAGGAGGGAGTAAAAAAATGCTCAGCATGTGTCATGCCTCGTGTCTGTTTTATAAGGCAGAAGTGTCTCGCTGTATGTGCTGTTAAAATTTTTGGTGTTAGTATGAATGTAAATATAGCAAAACATTTGGAACCAGGCAAAGTTTTATCTGGAAGAGCCTTCCCTTTCTCCCAGGAGGCATTGGGCCAATGAGCTGTCACAGGGAAAGGAAACATCAACATTTCATAACCAAAACTCTTCAGAATCTTTGTTCTAAGAAAATAATGAGGTTTATTTGACATTGCTTTCTTGATCCAATGCATACATCCTCTGGCTGGCTGGCTGGCTTCAGTACTGGAATATGAGAGCACCCGATTTATGATCAAGTTTACACATCCTCTTAGTGTTTATATATGGGGAATTTTAAGTCATATGGTTGAAATTTTTTTTATTGATGCCGATTTCTGGTGCCTGGGTTACCCACGGTGGAGGAAGTCAAATCTGATTTACAGTTGACATCTTAAAGAGTAGCCAGGAAGGTGTCTCACCATATCATAATATTTCTGAAATATTTTATTTCACGACAGTTCTGTGGTTCATGTTGTGTGCATGTCTTTTTTTTTTTTCCCCTTTGTCCACAGCATTTGCTTTGCTGGTCAAAGGAAAAAAAATGATAGGAATATATTTCTGGAGCACAAGTGACTTCAGAAACTTGTAAAGCCACTAAAGGAAGAAAAGAATACTTGACTCTGACCTTCCTTCTCTTCAAGAAAAATACTAGGCCTTTTTCTGTATACATCGAATTTTGAATGCTAAGATATCTGTCCCTTGCGGGTCAAAAACCTTTGTCTTCTTGTAATCAGAGTGATTTTTTTTTTTCTGGTTTTGTACAAGTTAACAACTCCCCCTTTCTAGGTTTTGGTGGGTTGCAGCATGGACCTGTTGTGTTTTCCAAACTGAGGGTGGATTCCTTGGGAAAATGTCATGTAAAATGAGCCAACCAGCTGCTGATGCTGCCTGGTGGTGTGGAGGGTCCTGGCAAGGTGTTAGTGGGAATGGCAGAAGTAGGTACGAAGTGCAGCCTGTGTTCATTGCTTGTGGGACATAACCATGAGCTGCCATGCTGTGGTTTGGTTGTATTAGCTCAGACTGCTTTTCTCAAATGAGATTTATTTTATTTCATAGTCAAAAGCTCTGACTCTGGTCTTGGGAAGGTTCTGTCTGTGGGCAAGAACAGCTCTATCCTGAAACCAAACCATCCTACTCACTTTAAGATATCTATCTTGGTGTGGAATCAGGTACCTCTGTAAGGTCCTGACTGTGCTTAAAGCACAGGCTCAAGTTTTGGGTATTGGAAACCGGAGTGGTGAAAGTTCCTCCTTCTCCAACTCAGGGATGTTTGGTAGTGGCCCAGTTCAGACTTTTCCAAGTGTGAAGTACCTGTTTATTTTGTCCATAGTGTTGGCTCAAACCCCTTCCTAAACCTTTGTTGGTTTCAGCAGAATTTAGCCCATGTCAATTTAAATCTCTAATGACCTTGCAAAGTCATTCACACGTTAACTCTGCTCCTCCTCCAACATAAATCTCATGTCCGCCTTTCTGGGTAAGGAGGGAAGGAGCACGGTGCATTCATTTAAAATGAGCAGATGGGGCTTTTGATCCTGACCTGGTACTGAAGCACACTACAGGAAGAAATTTGCAGTCCTTTTGTGTGAGGGCACAGTTGCAGTGCTGGCTTGGGGAACCCGTTGGGATGTGCCTTCAAACACCAAGTCAAAGGCCAAAGTACATCTGATGCAGGACAGTGCCTGGAGTGCATAACTCTCTTCAGACCCTTAAAAAGATGCTTACATCCTTTTGTTGTTGTTATTCCTTCCTTTCTTCTTAATTCTGGTAGCCTGTAACTTCAGTACTTGTCAAATAGAAAACAGGGCTAGTTTTTCCTGATTCAAACCCCCAGATGGTTATATTTATTCCAAAAATCTGGTGTACAAACCATAAGAGCCAGCACTGGTGGAGGGATGTTCTTTCTGCTCTGCAGCATGTCTTTAGGCATTAAACAAGACTTCAAAGTTGGAAAGGAAATGCGGTATTTTAAAATTGTACAGAATAGCTATGGTTGAAAAAAGTAATTTGGAAAGTATGAATAATTTTGTGTGTATAAACAGAATGGTAGTGAGTAAAATAAATAAAAATGTAATTAAATTAATGTACAGATCTAAATATAATGACAGAGTTGAAACTCATCTACTTAGTGCTTATTGAACAGACATGTTTTGACAGTATTGAAATTACAAAGCAGAAACTGTTATCTTAACATTTTACCCATCACCTTTTTGCTGAAAATTATCTATTCTGTTGAAATACTCCTGTTTCTGTGAAGGCAGACTTTGCAGTGCATACAATCCTTACTGGGGAAAAAAAAAAATCAAAATCACTAGTGGGATTTTAGGTGTTTTTAGCAAGTTTTAGTTACTGCCACAGATAGAATAAACCTGTGCAGCATAACCAGTGAGTCTCTGCTGTTGTAAAACATGAAATAGAATTATCATTGTACGATCAGTATCTTCTTAGCTTGAAACATGTGTTTTAAGACTTGGAAAAATAGTTGTGCTTTGGAGATATATGGATAAGAATCCAGATTCTCACCTTTCTCTTCCATAATGCTGTTAATTGTGGAAGGAATTTGTGTGTTGAAAAGTCCAACCATTTCTCGCTTGGAAATGTTATCACAGAATCTTAGAATGGTTTGGGTGGAAGTGAGCTTTAAAGATCTGGTCCAACTCTTCTGCCATAAGCAGGGACACCTTCAAGTAGATTGGGTTGCTCAGAGCCCTGCCCAGTCTGACCTTGAATGTTTCCATGGATGGACATCCACTACCTCTCTGGGCAATTTGTGCAGGTGCCTCACCACCCTCGCTGTAAAACAAACAAAAAAATAAAATTCCAGTCCACCTGGTGCTGGTGAGCTCTGGTAAAGGACAGCAGAGAGCAGCATGTTTCAGCCTAGCTCATCCTTCAGTTCAGGGTACAAAAGGATTTCTGAGCTCTGGTGGTTAAGCCCGGAAGTAATCCGACTGACAGTCCGTTAGTGAGCTGCCAGTGGGATACCTTGCTATGCTAATACGATTGGTCTTCCTCTTTCTTTTGAACTTGACCTTTATGGGATCAACTAATGATAGTGAGTTAGAAAAGCAGTTGTTTTGCAAAGTCAGTAAATAGTGCCAGCACTGAATGATTTTTTTTACAAACGTCTCATTACTGCACTGAACAACTGATGCAGCGTCCAGTTCTGACATTTATTGGCAGCCAGGACCTATGGATAACTCACTATCTCTTCCTATCAGCGTGAAAGGGGAATAAATAAAACATCGAGAAGGTACAAAATGATGCTGTCAGAGCAAGTTTAACTGAACTCAAAGTAGCTTTTGAACAGAACATAATAAATTAAAGCTCTGACCGCATTCAGTGGTACTTGCCTTTCATGGTCACTTGTTTTGGGAAAGAACCTTCATTGGACTGACATGCAAAGGTGTTTCTGTGCATGCAGCTTTCATACTGCCATTTTCCATGGGCTTGCCACCTGTGTGAGTAAGTATGTGTGCCAGTGTGTACGGGTTGTTTTATTGATGAGAAACAAATACTACAGATAAGTTCATGCTGGTCGTGCAGGCCAGGAGAGGATAAATCCACTGCCCCCTGCATCTGGCAAGTCTTTGCAAGGTGTGGTGCTGGTGTATGACTGAGTGAATCCATCCAGGGAAAGGTGTGACTTGCTTGGGAGAAAAGCCGTTTGTCATCTCAGAAATATGTTCCCAGTGAATGCTTGTGCTTCCTCTGCTGCATGACCTGAGGTCTGGAAGGAGAACAGTTGGATGTGCTCAGCCAAGGCACTCCAGTGATAGTTCAAGGCTTTCATCCCATCAGCTTTCAGCCCATAGGAAGCAGAAGACTGATAACCCTCCTCTTGGAGGCGAGGAAGGGTTTTACTCCAATGTAAAGTGTCCTTAAGGGGATCTTGCCAGTGTATTTTCCCACTGCAGCCGTTAAATTGTGCTTCTACAATGGCACTGAAGATAGCCAGCTCTAAAGCCCTTTAGTAGTTTCCTTGAGCTCCCTACCATGGGTGCTGTGACAGAGACCTGCTTTCTGCCAGCACAAAGGTGCCCCTTACTGCAGGGTGAGTGTGTTGTAAATATCTGCAGTACGTCATTTGAACAGTGCTTTCTCCCTCCTAGTTCAGAAGATCTGGTGATATCAAGATTCAGATTTATCCTAATCAATATTCAAAAAGGTCATTACATGAAAAGCAATATTTCAAGGATACTTTTGAAGCCTTAAGGTTTTGATACTGTTAGTCCTTCCTAAATAGTACTGATAGTGCTACATATTTGAAACCATAGCATCAAAAACTTCAGGTATCATATCGACTTGTTCAGTAGAGAAAATCCACCATGCCTGCAGTTAGACTTTTGCCATCCCAGTCATTATTCATGCTGTTGCCATCCTCTGCAACCCTCTGGGGCTTGAATTCCTGTTTTGTTTAGTTTAATAGGTACATAATCCTGTGAATATTATCACTGTTTGTGTGCTGGATGATGATGTGCTCTGTGATATATATGAAAATGCTTAAATAGAAAGAAAAGAAGTCTCTGTACATAGGCATTAATTGCTATCAGATCCTCATAGTTGAGACCAAGTCATTCCTGAACAGGCACACATTTGTTTGCTCTGCTTAGGCACTAGTGAAATGCTTCAGTATCTGCCATTAATAGCAAAGGAAAATAGTTGGTTTAACTGGGGGAAAAAGGAACAGTGGAGAATGAAAGTCCAAGAGCACTTGCCAAATCTCTTTCAACCAATTGGCTGCCAGTGCGTAGTGTGAATGAAGAAAATTGAGAACGGCAGCTAAGGCTTAACTAATGCAATCCTATTTGGGGCTACAAACAAAGGCTTTGGCCTCTGTTCATAGGGTCTGACCTTCCCATTCTGGATTGAAAGCCAAAATTATGTCAGGATTCAGTTTGACTAAGAAGGTGCGAGGAGAGCGAGATAGAAGCAGAAACCTTGGTCAGGTGTCACTGAAAGGACATTTTCTTTAATGTTGAGAAAACAAAAAGCTTTGTCTTCATTCACAGGTGTAATTTGTAAGCAGATTGAAGAAAATCCTTCAGGATTTCAGTAGGTGACAGTGTCCATTGAATGCCACAGGCATGCTGGGCTATATAATAACCCACAACCCTGCTGGCCTTAGGAGTTATTAGCCATTGTCACAACTTGCTTCCAGCTCTGTCTCTCAGGGCATTTTTTTTCCATTTGCAGTTGTTCACATGAAGAGCTCAGCCAGTACTAGCTCTTCATTTTCTCTTTTGTTCAATGCCCAGGGAAAGGCTCTCCAAGAGGGGTCTTTCTTTGCTGTATTCACAGGTCACTCCTGGCTCACTTGCTTGGAAATACACATACCAAGTAAGCAAGCCCAGCTTTTCCCATAAAGCAAGTGATAGTAAACTCAGCCTCCACAGCAAAGATAAAATAAAACTAACAAGTGATGTGCGGTGTACAGTATGAAACACACCAGAAAATGTGCTGGTACAGCCTCCTGCTGATGGCTGTACAGTCCTAAAATCTGCTGACACCACAGGGCAGGCTGGAAGACCTTAGGGAAAGGGGTAGAAATAATTTTGTGGGCATGCTGTCCAGTAACATTGGAGGTGCTCTGGGAACAGGGCAGGTCTTGATTCTGGGGTTGGGTCTGAAATAGTGGCGGGGCTTACCTGAAAAAATGTAGGGGTTGGTTTTAGCAAAATATTTATGATTTTTGAGTGCTTTCCCACTTGTGTTCATTTGTTTATTTGTTTTTAGCAAGACTAAGAGTCTGAAAATCTGAAATTGTTTTAGAGTATTGATCATAAAAATGTCTTAAGAGCCTTAGGACTGTAAACTCAAAAGCAGTTGATAGCAGGAATGTGTGTTCGGTCCTCATTCTATCCAAAACCTAAAATTGTCAAATGTGGTGGCACTTAAAATATTGAAGCCAACTTTCGCTTTTTTTTCTTTAAAGTTTCAATGAGGTTTTACATATCCACTACTGTCATATTCACTGGATGTCTTTTAATGCTGTGTATGTGAGGCTTTGGAAAAGTACAGGCAGTCTATACTTTGCTTTTCTATCAGCAATGTTGAAAAAGTGGCTTATCTAGTGACAGCAAACTGCTACTTTAGTGGCACTTAAGTTGACAGGAACTTCCCAGCTTATTAGGGGGTGAACAGTCAGCCCATCTGTGGTTGTCTCCCTAGTTTAGGAGATGACATGGATCCATCTTTCCGTGGATCTGCCTGCCTTGGTGTTGATGTTACTGGGCTATGTGATGAGCTTTGAGGTATGGCTGGGTATTAGCTAAGAAGGCGTCTCCTTCAACATAAAGTAAGAAAGAATAATTTCCCTGTACACAGCAAGGGAGTAACTAGGGAGTGATAAGCAAAATTTATACATAGAAGACACATCCTGGTTGTAGTGAAAATCCATCTGCATATTCAGCGATACAGCATTATGTTCAGAAAGGATGAAACATCATCTTTTTCTGGCTTTTTTTTTTTGCCCTAAAATATACCATTTACATGGGTTTCCCACCGTGCTGTGCTCCAGCTTCACAGCCGTTACAGGTCCCTCCAGCAGCCTGTAGACCCCCATTGCATTCCTGCAGAAACATCAAGGAAAACAGTTTCAGTTTTCTGGGAGAACTGACCTGTGGCTCCAGTGGTGAGATGAAAGACTTGAACACTGAACAGTTTTTGACTCAAAAGTACCAGCGCAGGTGTCCCATACTCCCCCAGGCTCTTCCTCCCTGCTGGCCCTGCTGCTCTGGGAGGACTCTTCTTGAGAAGAAACCGCTGTGGCATAACAGCCCTGCACTAGGATCTCAACAGTTGGGTTCTGGGAATTTTTTCTCTTTTTTTTCAAGGAAAACTAACATTTTCCAGTGGGGAAACATACTTTTTTCTGTCCAGAATGTTTTTCTTTTAAAATCAAAACAGAAGCAAAATGCAATCTGTTCTGGCAGGAGCGGGGAGGGAGGGAGGAAGTATTGGCTGACTCTATACATGCTATTTTTGGTTTGACTCATGGAAGACAAATTTCTGGGAGTCTCCTTAGAATCCTTGTGCATCATAGGAGGCTCCCTGGGAAGAGCAATGGGGAAGGCTTCTTCAAGACATGTCTGAACACTTTCTTAGAAAAACAGTCAAGGCTTTCCTTTAAATTGGAGTAGTGATGGTTTGCTTTTTTTTTTCTGCCAATTGCTTTTTCTTTTGAAATTTCTTCACAGTTTTAAGAACTGAAAATCTAAAAATCTTTCTTTTTCCTCAATGTTTTCCATTCTTCATTTTTACTGATAAAATTGAGAGATGTTAATAGTGAGAAGAATTTTTTTCAGTTTGTAAACCCACAGAAAACTCCCTTTAAGCCCCCTTACTTTCCAAGGTATGATTGCAATAAACTACTCAGCATTTTACTTTCCACAATATTGCTGTATTTAGGAATAGCATAAGATCTCATTACATTCAATGTTTCCTGATGGGTCTTGGAAATGAGATGTTTGTTTAACTGTACTGCACTTCATTTGCTAATTGCTTGGGTTTTTTTCCTGTATGACTGAAGATCTGAGTTTAAAATGTCTGGTAAATATACACACACAAGCATGTGCACCCACACATAGACAGTGGTAGGCCAATCTGCTTGCTGCATGCTCGCTTTTTAATGCTTTTTTTTTGTTGTTGTTGTTATTTGAAAAATCATGTAAGCATAATAGGTATAATTAGCTTTGACTATGAGCAAATCTGGCAGTAAAACACATTAGCTACAGCTTTAAATCAACATCTCAGCCTGCAGCCTTAACTCATAGTCCCGGTAAAATCAAACTGAAATGATCATTTAGGCATTTGATTTTAATTGCATGTGCGTGTGTATGTTTGGCTATTTGGCCTATACAGGTGATTTTCTTGAAGTAGCCAAACTTGCTGAGAGCTGCTTTGAACCTGGTGCTGTAATCACAGGGAAAAGACACAAAAACTTAACAGACACAGGCCTGTGAGGTTCAAAGCCTGCTAATGTGTTCTGAAAAAATAGCCCTATAGGTAGCATGTCTGAGTTGCATTATTAGATGCCCAAGAATATTAGTTATGCATTGCAAAGAAAATAGTCCAGAAACTTGAGCTGAAATGTATAACAACAGAACTTCAGCTTTCCCCTACCCTTGAAAGAAGAGCTCTGGGTTGACTCCAGCCACAAAAAGACATTTGTAATGCAGATTAAATCTGTTCACATGGGGAATTCATGGGGAATTACAAATGCATGTTAAATTCACGCTCTGTCTTCCTAGGCACTAGTTTCACCTTGTAGACCAGCCCTCTTATCTCAGGAAAAGCCAGTGGGGGTCTGGCACTGGAGGCACCTGCTTATGCCATTTGGAAAACCTTGCTGAGCATCTGCTGGTATCTCTTGTGCCAGATACCTTTGGAAAACCACCTAAGGATGACCCTAGGTGCTCATCTCTTGTAAATGTGCCTGTTCCCACTGATCTGTCCTGACTGGGAATGTCACCTCAGGTCTCTGACAATAAACACAAAGAGAACAAATAAAAACAGTGCAAATTGTCTTGTATACTTCCAGAAGAGGGACATTTGCCATCAGGGGACAATTCTGGGAGCCCAATGCATCCTTGGGAACCTTGGAAATCTCCTGGGGTGTTTCTGGACACCCTGAAGACAGACCCTATTGTTGGGATTTATGCAAAATGAAGCCTAAAACTGAAAGCAAGGACTTGGGGGGGACATCACTGGATTTAAATGAGGCTCATGTCAAAGTGTGTTATTCCCATTTTATTTCCCAGTGCTACTCAAAATAAGCAGAAGCAGCTAGGAAATTTCCATGTGCTCTGAAAAACCACTGATGCAGGATTTTAACATGGGGTATCTAAAACAGGCTAAGTGCACTCTGAATTGTGCAAGGTGATGGAGTTTGAGGTGATTCTGCAAAATGCAGAAAACCCCCTTGTTTTAATGGCTGCAGTGGTTGAAGATGGGTGGAGCTCAGACCAGTGGAATTGCTGAGATTCTTTTTTTTTTTTTTGCAGCTGCTTAATGATAGTATTTTATAGGTATGCAAAAGCCTCTGTGCTGCAAGAAATGGTTTCAGTTGCAACGTGCTCAGAGCACTTGGTGAAAGCAGGTGCTCTTGGCTATGCTCCCAGATGCCCTGAGGTTGTGCTCTGGTAGCAACCCTAACACCAGATGCAAGGTGTTTTTGGTTAAGTGTGGTGTGGGTTTGTTTGTTTCTTTATTTTTTCTATTCATAGGGGGGGCTCAGTAAAGGCCAGGGTTTATTGTGCCTTCAGACAAATTTTAGAAATTTATCAGACAGCCGTAGTGTGTTGCCCTTCTAGTCAAGGGTCTGGGGGCTTTTGCAGCTCAAGGAGGGCTCCAACCAAGATGACCCAGCTTTAGGTCTGCTGCTAAATGCAAGACCACACCATTGACTGACTTGGCCAAGCCAGATGGGTTTGGCTTGTTGTTTCAAGATGTAGTGTTGAGTTTGGAACCTGGGCCTCTCTTCTCTTCAGGGTAGGGAAGTGCAGCTTAAATTAAGGGATGAGATAAGGGGTGAGATGGGGCATGATGGACTCAGCCCTGGAGTGAGTCTGTGGTGCCACAGAACAGGCATTTTAAGAAGAGGGGCATTGATGGGCATGTGGAGAGAGTTTGCGTTTAGATTTAATTTACCAGGCGAAACTATTCAGAGCATTTCAGCTGGTGGTGCGCCGTGCTCCCCAAAGAAATGGTAACTCATTGCCTAAAGCCAGCTTCAGCACGAATGCTAATGATTAATGCCTGGAGATCCCAGTGGTCTTGGAAGCAATATAGTTAAGTAAAAGGCAATGGGTTGGATAAAAGGTCTTAAATCAGACTAATGTTGGCAAATGTCACTTGAAAGAGAGGAATTTTGGGGGGTGGGAGGGAAAGAAATAAGGAAGAGTAATTTAAAAAGAAATTCAAAGGAGGGAAAGCAGACATTCCCACAAACTAATAAAATCTCTGCAAATGAGAAAATGAGCCTGCTCAGATTGAAATTTAATCACAGAAAGGATTTCATTGTAAGAAGGAGAATTATAATTACTACTTTAAAAAGGAGAGGGTTTTTTGCCTCTCAGCTGGCACGTGGCTGCAGGAGCCTGGTGTTGAGCAGAAGGGAGGGTGTCAGGAATGGAAGGAAGGGCCACAGCAGTTGTCCTTCCAGTAATAAAAACTAAAGCAGATTCATTAGAGAGGCAGCTGTGGATGTTGCACATGTGAGTACCCTGAAAGCATTGCTCTAGAAACAAGCATCTGTGTTTCCCAGCGGTGCAGTGCCGCCCAGGGATGCTCCTTGTGGCTCTTCATGGTCCTTCTTCTACCCATGGAGTCATGACTTAGGAGGGGTTTGGGGCATTGGAAACCCTTGGGGATTGTAGCACAACTGTAGTTATACTTCAGACTTATTCAAGGCTACCTGAAAGGTCAATAAAAGCAGACACAAAGTGTGATATAAATACAGTATTTCAATGACCAAAAAAAGAGTACTAGTATGCACACCTTGTATTTCCTTTTGAAAATTAGCAGGTGGTGTTATTTTTGTTTTAAGAGAAAAACAATGATAAAAATCCTACCTGTTGGTTGTACTTCAGCAGCACGAATTGTTCCAGGAGCAGGCTGACCATGCAGTTGAGTTTTAGCTTCTTTTAGAAACAATTATAGCCACCTCAGAGCTCAAAATACATCCGTAGTTTCTCTTTAACAAGTCAATATTTTCTCTGTTATTCCCCTGTTGTTTCCTTCCTTGTTTTTGTTATAGATGCAATTCTTCAAGCTGGGTTGGTTTGATTGATATGTTCTGTTTCTTTTCTCTATTTATGGTATTGAGCTCCTGGAGTCTCCACTGACTTCATTAGAGTATTTTAGAAAATAAGTATCCTCAGCATTATTTTCTGTCTCTGTCCTAGTGGAGAAAAAAAAAAAAATGTATGGTAGAAAAGCACACTGAAGCAAACTTAGAAAAAAGAAACGGGTAGTTTGTGCATACAGTGGAGTGGGGAATGATACCAACAACGTTTAACAAGTTCCTCTTTAGCATTCTATCAACTGCAAGGTTTTTAAAAGAAATTAGGATCATCATATTGGACAGCTTTGACTGCATTTAAAATTCCTGCTGAAGTGCTTGGTGGGTAAAACTCATATTCTGCTGCTTTAATTTTTTTTCTTAAATTATTTTGCATCCACTTCTTTCCTCCTGAATTTCAGAAATGTTGTTTGCTTCATCCCAAATGCTCTTGTGGCTGATCTCATCAGGAGGGGAGAATTTCAAATGATGGGGAGTGAGCATTAGCATGTGGCTGCATCAGCCACCTGACATGGTGCGAGATAAGAAATTAATTACAATGATCACTGTTAAAATACACACAGTCCTACATTGATGTGTCCTTCCCTGAATGTGGTGGGACATCAGTGGGTTGTTTGAAGAAAGTCCCATTAGCCTTTAAAAAAAGGAAAGCTCAATGGGAGTAGATTTCCTTGTGTCAGCACTGGAAGAGTTAATAAGATTAGGTTAAGGAAAAAAAATAAATTAAACTCTTTAATTGCCCAGAATATGGAATGCTTCGTCTCCAGCGTTCTGTGCCAGCAGAGGCATTTGGCGAGTGGGAATTAAACAAAGAATTGTGCAAACATTGGGAAGCATCGCTGAAATTATTCAACAGTCTCCTTTTGGTTTTTTTTTTTTTTTTTTGCTGCTTTAAGATTAATTTGCAAATTTGCTCTTGATAATCATTTGTAAAATAACCATAACCCTGAAATATTTCAGGTCATGTCAAGGTAGTCATTAAAACACGTTGAGCCCAATAAAGTGAAAAGTCAATCAGAATAGAAATATGACTCATGTGGTATTTTATATTACTTTAAAAAGAATAGTTTCAGGGAATTGTAAAAGAGAAGTGTTTCCCTGGCCAGTTACATTCGTGTCTAGTGCTGCTCCACTCAGTGAGCTGTCCTTCTAGGAACTCTGAGAATGTAAATGCTTGATTTTTTTTGTTTTTGTTCTTTTTTTTTTCTTTTATCTGTGAAAATCCTGTCTTTTTCCTTAATTAACTCAACTATTAAACAAAGAGCAGTGAAACATGCTTTTATGGTGTGTATTTTTACAGCAAAGTATTTAATGCGGCCTGTTGGATAATTTCATGCTACATTAAGTTCAGTAAGATCTTTTTGCATGGATCATTTTTAGTGCTTCCTATATCTTTGGCCATAAGCTTTTTAATTGCCATGTGAAGAAATGTAAAATGAAATTCAATAAGAAATAATTCTTTGGTCGTTTGGCTTCGTGTGATGCAGTGTTTTTCAGATGATGGAGTGAGCATCTGTTGCATGTTTTGTTTGGAAATCACTGGATCACCTTTAGAGTTACTGCCCTCGGCTCACCAAAGACTTCAAAAGCAGCTGCTGTGTGAAGAAGAGAGGTTTTATTAGGGCAGAAGGCTCAGTCTCTGGAACCAGAAGAGTGCTGGTAATTCTAGTGCTCGTAGCGACTTGTTACATCCTACCTGTAGGATTTGGGATTGAGTATTCCAGTGGCACAGGGAACACGCATCTTAGGGCTTGTCTCACGCATCTCATTCCTGGTCTGGATCTCGCACCTGTAGCCTGGATAAACTTGTTGTACCCTGCAATGTTTTTTGGCTTCCGCAGGCGGCCACATTTTTGCTCTGCTTTGTCTGGTATCAAAACCATGGTCTCTTTCTAAGAACGCTTTCCTCAAGCTCAGCGTGGAGGGGTTTTGAGGAATCAGCATTTTCAGCAAAGGAAAAAGAAAGTGTTTTGCCTAAAAGGATTCCTGGCATGGTCTAATTTAGAACTGCAGCTTTAGGCTGGGCAGGGCTGGGATGCTTTCCTTGGAGATGTTTTTTAGACTGGACCATTCCATAAATACTTACTAACTTTTCTAACACTGACATTCCTGCAGCCTTTATGAATGAAAGTATTGTGCTCATAAATTTAACAAAAGGGAAACAAACAACAACAAAAAAATGGAAGCTGATGATCTTATCATACGTTTTAGAGAGAAAAAAGGAGAATAAAAGGTGAAGACCTGGTTTCCTCCAGCTCTGAGCTGCCTTTCTCCTTATGTCCATTTCCATGGCTCTCTGAGTGCTGGTGGGTGAAAGCCCCTTCCCAGAGAGCTGCTGCCTGATGGGTGAAAGAGACACCTGAGCTTCACACACACGTGTTTTCATGTAGGATTGGGGCTCTGGCTTGGCATTTTAGCATCAAAAAGCTTCCACCCCGTTTGATTTCTGGCTTGATACTTACTCACTTTTGAATGTATGCATTTTTAAATGGTAGCAATTTGAATGATTATTTTTATTAATTCCTCCAGGGTTTTAAATTGGCCCTACAATACTTAAATTTACCTGTGTATCACCGTTAAATGCTACCTCTTTGTTAACCCAAGTTAGTGTTATATCTGGAAAGCCTTTTCTTTTTGTGACTTTTGGTGTTGCAGATTAAATGTACTTTTGAGACCCAAATTTAACCTGGATCTTGAATATGCAAAGCCTTATTATGGCCCTGGATCCTGCAAATGGTCTGACACTTCCTAGGAATTCACCTGTGAGGATGGGTCCTTTTCAAAGTCAGGGGTACCGTGTGGGGAGCAAGTCTCACCAGGTCTATCCGTGTTCCTTGGGAGTGGTCTGAAGGCTTTGGAGATTGTCACAGGTGAGGATGCAGTCAGACAGCTCCCCTGTTGCCTGATGGTATTTTTAATTGGGTGATAGCAAAGGGCTCTCCTCTTAGAAGTGTGTTTTTCAAACTGCTGAGCAGTTGTGGCTGAGCTGATGAAGAAATCAAAGCTGAAAAAGTCAAATCCTCCCCAGGCTGAAACTGATCCTAGTTCAGTGCTAAATCCATGTTTTAGCCACTGAAAGATGATAGAAAAAGTACAGTTTTCATATTGTTTTGCATCCTCTTTTCTCTCTGAAAACATTTCGTCAGCCACGCTTACCAAAAGACTTGGGGGCTGGAGGGGGTATGTGCATTTATTTTAGCCCTCCCTGTTCTCTGGGGCTTAAGCCAATCCTAGAGGACTCCAGGGGCTGCTCCAACACTGTCCCCTTCTTATCCTCAAGTGCACACTGGAGGGAAGCTTGTGGCACCAGTCATGGTTTGTCTTCTATGCTGCACATGAGAAATGCAGGGGTGCCCCTGTCTGGGTGAAACTTGGAGGATTGGGCTTGGAGGTCATCACCTGCAATGTGGGAAAGATGTGGGACTGGATGTGGGTCATGCCGTGTGATCACTTCAGATTTTGGAGCTTCCCTTTTGCATGGCTCCAAGGTCCCTGGCCTCTCTATGCACCCCAGGAGCGTAAGTCTCTGCTGCTGGCATTGGCTTTAGATAATTATTGCAGTGTTTGGTTATAGACTGGTTGGGGTTGAACAGACATTGTTTTATTTCCTCTTAGTGTGTCTTTTTTGTTCATTTTTTAAAATTCTAGTTCAAGTAGGTGGAATACTCCTTATTTTCTTTCATTTTAAGGTAAACACAATTACTGTGATATATAATCTCCAATTTCTGTTATGACTGTGCTTTGAAACTATAACCTATTTTTAGTTGAATATCCTTAGAGAAAGTCTAAGAAGCCAGAAAATGCTTTAGTGGGAAAATGATATGTTCAAATAAAACTTACAGAGATAGTGCTCACCCAGCAGATGAAAATATGAAGTCTCAGGATTGTTGGGCAGAGGAGTATCTCTGAATCCCTCATTCCTTTCTATCTAAGGTAACCTGATTATCACTGTAATCTCTTTTGCCCTGTCACTTTGAAAAACCAGTATCATCTGTCATTCTGTAGGAAAAAAACAACTCCCCCAAATAATCATAGTCAAAACCAAATATTCCTTATTTGAGCATTGGTTTAAAAATGAGAGTGATATTCATACAGCCAGAAGTGTATTTTATATATAGTTTTATGTATATAAATGTAAATATATATGGCACTGTTTGTTTTGAGCAAATATATGGCACAAAGTTTATGCTCTCTACAGTTTCTGTGGGAGATATCTGGGCTGTTGGGCCATTATCTGTTAAATGCTTTATTTCCTTAGCAGAGATCTGCAAAGGCGCACTGGCACTGCTTGAGTGTGTCTAAGCATGTGTGTGCCAGCACATACATTTATCTTCCAGGGTGGACTTTGGCCAATGACAGGCACTCAGGAAATATGAGATATTTTGTTCCGCCAGCTAAGGTGCTTATGAAAATAAAATTTGGTTGTGTTAAATAGAGAATGAGAGGAATTCAATTATTTTCCGTTTGTTTGTCCATCCTGAGAAAATTACCCCTAAGTCAGTAATAGCCTATATGATGTGATAACTTACTTGGCAGGGAATGAATTGAATGGTTTCGGTTAACTTGGGATTTTTATCCTCAAGATGGCCAAAATCAGCATTGATTTCCACTCCCATAAACAAGGGGTGCATTATCTGGGCAGCAGATGCACGTGTGTACACAGATTATTGTCCTCTGTGAGCATCCAGCTGCTGCCAGGCCTCTCCTGATCCTCCCTGAGAGCTGGATGCAGTTTTCGGGTTTGGTGAGGCATTGGATTCTGGCTGTGCCAAGCAGCCCCCACGTGGATGAGGATGCCCAATTCAGGAGTGTGGGTTTTTGGCTGACGCTGGTACAGCTGCTGCCCTTGCTGGCGGGCAGGGAGGACACCTGTGTGCCCCTCTGAATGAAGGCAGCCTTCACTTTGGGAGGAAGACTGCTGAGGTTGCCACAACAGCAGTACCGGGCGCGGAAGCACGAAGAAAAGGCTGATGCTTTCTGCCACATGTGCTCGGTCGCATACTAAGGAAGCGACAGTGGAGGAATAAAAGGCACTGGCTCCTTGGCCGGCCTTGCTGCTATTCAGAGCTTGCCCGAATGAGCAAGACTGGTGTAATCCATTCTGCACACCACAGTAATATGGTAATATTGGAAATACAGGAAGGGAAATCCTGGCCCTGTTAAATTTGTGGGAGTTTTATGCAGAGATCAGTGGAGCATTCATCTCTTCTGCTTAGTTTTCAATAGAAGACATAGTTCCTCAGCATCTGAAACTGATTTTGTTGAAGTAAGAGAGACTAGGGTGTTATTTGTTTGTTTAAGAATGCATGGTAAAGAACTTGTTGATTTTACATTCTGGAGCAAAACTGGGATGGTTTCTTCTTGGTCTTCCACAACTGGTGTGAATTCCTCTGGGATGCCTGTCAGAGGGACCTAGAGCACCTGGGAAAGGCTTTGAAATTCAGTCAGGGCTCCACTCTTCTCTCTTCTGCTACCATTTCCTCCTGGCTGGAGGAGCCTTCTCCCATCGGCAGAGTTTCAGTGGCAAAGCTCAGCTGATGTTGACAAGCGATTGGAGCACCAGTTCCTATGGTCACGTTCAGCCCAGATGGTTTCAGCTCTTCTGCGCTGGCCATAAATTTGTCCTTGGAGTCTGAGCACATGCAAGTGAAATCTTCCAGCTGTGGCTGTCTCTTGCTAACGCTGTCTGAATCTGCTTCAGGCTATTGATGGAGGGACATTTCCCCTCAGGCATTTATAAATAAGAATTTAGCATGAGTGAGTGATGTCTAGTGATCTCCTAGTAATTTCTTCAAATGCTTAATCATAGATATGTCCCTAAATATCTTCTCCATCTCATCCCTAGACGTCCAAGCTGTGACAACTGGTTCAAGATAAGTGTACAGATTTTTGTATTTTTGACAAGAAAAAAATTATATATGTTTGCCTTGTGCTTTATTCCTTGTATTTTCCCACCTAGTGC
Source organism: Oxyruncus cristatus (assembly GCA_013399855.1). Classification (NCBI taxonomy): domain Eukaryota; kingdom Metazoa; phylum Chordata; class Aves; order Passeriformes; family Cotingidae; genus Oxyruncus; species Oxyruncus cristatus. The sequence goes on along the minus strand of VXAY01000770.1, from coordinate 438,967 downwards.
AACTGGACCTGCAAGTAAACCACTAGACCTCTAAGACAGACCTTTGTATGTGTTACCTGTTTTTCAAGTTGTGACTGTTCTTTCTTTGCATCACTTCATCGGCGCCAAAGCATACGGAGAGTGATAGTTATTATAATTAAACAAAATCTAACTTACAGGATACTGTTCCTCAGGGGACAAGGGTAAGTGGTTCTGTTTCAGCTTGGTAGCTGGTGTTGCTGGAGGTCTCTGTAGGTTGCAGATAATAGTGTCACAAATTTTGCTGGCAGGTGTTCATCTCTCAAGACAGAAAGCAAGCTCTCTCAGCCTACCTTTGAGCCTCTGTAGTCTGGAAAATGGCTTTCGGCAACACTCCGGACAAACTTTCTTCCTTCCTTCAAGCCTAGCTTCCTGGTAAAATGACTGCCTAGATGTCTGGATAGCTGACTTGAATTAAATGGCATGGTAAAAATAATTAAAAATTTAAAATAAAATAAAAATACATATTTTTTTAACATGATCGTATTTTTATCTTGCTTAACCGTATAGCAATTTTGTAGACTGTTTCAATGAATTAATTCTTCTGTTCTACTGGCATGCATGGATGTGTGAAGGCATTTGCCTTCTTGTAATGACATGCAGCAGTTACATTTATTTACTGAAGGAATCCTCCTTACTTCGGAGAGTTCATTGCCCACTTGTTCTTAGTCCAAGTCCGTAGGATTTGGCTGTCCTTTGTGTCTGGCCCAAAGGGGACTCACTCCCAGACTAAGTGAGATGCCTTATTTCTGATCTCTGTTTAAATAAGAACAACAACAAAAACGTTGTCTTTGCCAACATTGTGGCACTTTACCCAAATATTTGCATTGCAATTTGTGATGAATTATAAATGAAGCAAAAATGTGTCATAAATTTAATATTCAAAAATATCCTATCATGTCACACAACCATTCCTAAAGCGTAGGCAGGCTGCTAAGACTGGCAGATGCAGAGTGTGAATGAGGTAGTTTCTGAGTCAGTGGGTACAGCTTGAATTCCTCCATGAAGAATGGTCTCCCTCATTTTCAGCTGTCAAAACAGCACTTGATGGGGGCTGCAGTTAGCACAAGCACTGTGTGATGTGGAGAGTAGCCTGAGTATTTGAGTCACAGCCAGATGAGCTGTGTTTTCTTCCTCACCTTCCGCCTTCCTCACCTGTGGTCTTGCACGAGATGGCCAGCTTAGCTTGAGTGGGACCATGGAGGTGACCTCGCCCATTCCTGGCCCAGAGTGGGGTCAACATGGGTCAGCTCAAGCTGCTCGCTGGGTAACTCTGAGATGAAGGCAGACCGAGGGATTTGTCCAGGACTCCTCAGAAACTGTAACACGAACATCATTGTTATGTTGTTGTGCTGGAGGTTTACTAATAAAAACGAGTCTGGTTTTTATGCCCTGTTGTAGCTGATTGATGGCTTCAGGGTTGTTGGCTGAGCCGTGCAGTGGGGACCCTGAGGCTGGTCCCAGACCATGCATTGGTGGTGTTAATAAGCAAAGTCACGTCGTGAGGTCCAGGGTAGCTCACCAAGGGCCTGCTCAGGTAGAGAAATGTTTACGGTGTCTGTTTTTGCAATTAAAAACTCACTGAAGACAGAAATCCTGTACTGTTAACTCCAGTCTCTGCTGTAATACCCTAGTGATCAGTATTGGGCTTTCCAAACAGTTTGAGATGATGAACTGCTGATCGTGTTCTTTCTAAACTCTCCATAGTTAGGTCTTTGTGTTTATCTAAACAACTCAGCTTTTTTTTTTTTTTTTTTTAATGTTTTGTAAGCACAATCATTAGTACCTGTGCTTTGCTAAGGAGAGTGAAGTAAAGGAGCTTTCTCTGTTTTCTGCTTTGTCTTTTTAGTACAATTAATTCCAACTTGAGTGAAAGGCTGAGTCTGAGCTTCAGACTTTACCTGAGGAAACAGTAAGCTCAGAAACTCCAAGTACTGATACTTTTTCTGTTAAACATGTTCATAACTGACATGGTTTTCAAGATGTGGAAGTTGTCTGGAGTTCTGCTGTATACTTCAGGAGCAGGAAAAGGAAGATCTTTTTAAGTAATGCTGGGCTGATGTTGGCATGAAATACTGAGATGTAAGAGCCTGCTCTGGAGTGGAAGTGTCCTGGTGATACTCCAGATCAGAGTACATTTGTGTTCCCATGCCCATTTTTTCCTCATGAATAACACCAGATTGATTAACTCATTCCCATAATTAATCCAAACAATGTTTTGCTGGCATTGTTGCTGAGCTGAATTCCAGTGTGACATTTCTGCAGATCCTACTATATTATCTTGGAGGGATTAAAGCTCATTTAATTGCCCATTTTGTTACCACTGCAAGTGTTCTAATCTTACCATCTTGTGTCATCCACAAAATTTGCTTTCTGTTCTCAGATAGTTGGGAGTCACAAAAGTTCACGTTGGTTATGTTGTTTGTGTTGGGTGCCATCATTCTTGGCCTTAAATTTCCATGCCTGAATGAAACCTACCCCTCAATAGCTTTTAATCTGGGGAAGGTAACTTACAACAAGTCTACAGTCAGAGAACTTTGAGGGAATGCTCCAGATCAAGATCCTGTAACAGGTGTAATAGATACTTATGCTTCAAAGGAATCTGCCAAAAAAGAGCTTTTCTCTGCTGTTAATGCCAGAGCAGCTCTGTACAGGACTTTGCAGGACTCCTGGTGACTTTTGGGTGATTTGTGTTACAGAGTAAATAGATTTTTCTGCCTGAAATTAGTGAGAAATGCTCAGTATTCTGTGTTAGAAGGGAAGCAAACTGTTAGGTACATGACGAGAGTGCTGTAGGGATGTTCAGGATGGTGAAGAAAATGAAGAAATAAGGAGTGGGGAAAGAAAAGATAAACTGATGCAGACTTAATTTTTTATATTATTTTCTACACACATACATCTTCTCTGTACAGTTTTTAGAGTTCTTGACAGATATGTGTGCAACCATGAAATCAGCAGACGGGCAGCTTTGAACTGTGCAGTGGATGCACAGAGAATATTGATGTATCTAAGCTTTCACTAACCTTGGTAATAAAATACTTCAGAGTCCAGAATTTCAAATGGCCAAAGTGTTCTTCAACCTTGTCTGCAATGTACTAATGACAAACTGGCTTTTGTTCAACAAAAGGCATCAGGACTTCTCTTTCAAGCAACCTTTTTTATTAAAAAGATATGAATGTAGTAGCAATCTTCCTTTGTTGTGGCCAGGTTTGAGGTCTTTTCTGTGCCCCTATTCTGTCTAGCGCTATTTATTTAGTTATCTGAGGTCCTTGGAAGGTGATTCTTAGGAAAAAAAAATTTAAACCCATCTGGAACACTGATGTAACTTGTTGCTGCCTTTCTTCTCCATTATGGCAACTATAATTTAAATGAATTGCTATCATTTAAATGAATATTTTTTCTTTACAGGAGAAAGAGTTGTTTTCATTAAATCCCCCCCCATCATCATAGGATTTGTGGGGTTTGTTTTGTGCCTCACAGATGCAGTGATATAGTGAGAAAGGCATTTGTTCCTGAAGCAGTGTAGGGATGTCCCTTCTCCAGGTTTATGCTGGTACCCCATGCTTCTCATGGAAGGTATGCTCTCAGCTTTAGATCCTGTGGTGCAGAAGGAGGTACTTGTTTAGGGCAAAAGCATTCTATGGTTCCACACAGCTTTTGATTATCAACTGAAGGAATTGTGTTTTTTACAGCAGAAACACACATAAATGGTGGCTTGTTCTGTTTTTCTGCTTCAAATGAGTAATTGGTAAGTGCTTTGAGGGAACTTTTAGTTGTCTGCCAGCTCTGTGGCAAGAATCATAGAATTGTAGAATATGCTGAATTGGAAGGGGCCCATCAGGATCATTGAGTCCAACTCCTGGCCCTGCACAGGACACCCCAAGAATCACACCATGTGCCTTAGAGTGTTGTCCAAATGCTTTTATCCAGGGCACCAGGATGCATTTCAGTGTCAGAAAGGGATTGGGAAGAGGAGGGAATGAGATGGAGGTTAACATAGTGCAAAATTTCTCTCCAGAAGGTTGTTTTTCCTGCCACGGGCACGAGTGGTCCTTACCCAGTCATTCATCCCTCTCAGAGGACTTGTTTTGGGGTGGACAGCCTGTGCACAGGAGTGTGTGGGTGGTGATGGCGTGTGCCTTCACCTCAGCAGCAGAACTGGTCAAGTCTCTTTGCAGTGGTTGCATTTTCTGATCCTCTCTCTTTGGATTTTCCTGCCAGATGTTTCCCATTCAATCCATGTTGATTTCCATTACCACCTTGAAAACTGACTTGAGGTGGAAATGAATATTTCAATGATATTGTTGACTTTTGCACGAATTAGTGTAATTTTCTCTTAAATACCCTGCAGTTTTGGACAAGTGTGGTTTATTAGAAAATAATTGTGCCAGTTTGAAAGCATTGTTTCTCAGTTCAGGGAAGGGCTTTTTTTTTTTTGTGGCTTTAATACATGTGGCTCCCAAAGCAACGTGCTGCTGTTGAGGCAAAGACTCTGGAAATTGCAGGCAACAGCTGGCAGGAACACACAGCCCTTGGCCTGTTAACCACAGACATCCTGAGCTGCCCTTCACATCCGTGCTCCCACGGCTGCCCTGGGCAGGGAAGGAGCAGTGGAGATTGAGTGGAGGGTGCAGAAAGCAAGCAGAGGGCACAGCTTTGTGTGGAGTCACCATTCGTGGGAACCTAATGTCAGTACACAAGAGTTAAGTGGGACTATGTAAAATCCTTAATACGATACTAGATGTTCTCTTTAGGAATCACAAAGCATGTAACATCCTTATGTTCTCCAAAGAGTTTATTTGGCAGCCTCTTAGCATCTCACCGCAACATGACTGAAGGGGGAATAACCAAAATAACAAGGAGGCAGAAAGAAGGCAGCAGTCACCAATTTGGAATAACAACTTCATAATATAGTACCTTTGAACCTATGACTCTCTGCTTTCCCTCGGTGAGTAGCAGGGCTTAATGACATTGAAGACAACATTATGCCAGTCAAATTGTGGAGACTCAAGTAATTTTGCCTAAGGCTCCCAGTTGCTGCTCAATTTCAGTATGTCTGAGGACGAGCCGGTCCATGTAATCCAAGGCAGTCTTTGCTCATTCACTTTGCTTATGCAATTTTTCAGATTTTAGGTCCAGACATATCTTTGCAGCTAACCAGGAGCAGCATGAAGTTGCAAGGTAAATATTTCTGTCAATGGGAAAGAAGATCTGTGTTATCAGTCAAGATTTCTTCTGAAGAAGAGGCAGTAGGTAACCAGTGTAGGAAAATGAAAGAAAGGGTTCGACAAAGTAAAGGATTAGGATATTCAAATAGCTGGTAGATTAACCCAGCACAGTGCATACCTTTGGGTTTTCACTCTTTGGATTTAAAAAACAAAACATCTTCCAGCTCATCTGTGATATTATTTTCATGCAGATACCTTTAATACTGTAGTTTCCATTTTCAGAGCAAACAAAGATGTGTTTATTTTCCTTATAAACCCTTTTCCTATCATCTGTGCAGTATTTTTGAAGCTGATGATCGAGACAGATGGAAAGCATGAACAGTATGCAAATGACAACTTGTCAAAGGCAGCTCCAAGCCACAGGCTGGGTACCCCCAACCTGGGAACATCCCTGCTTGGTCCCTGCGGAGCAATGCCGAGGGCCAGCATGGTCCCTACACTTCTGGATAGGGAGTTACAGGCATGTGAATTACCCCAGACTCTGCATGGACACACACACACATATGCATTTATATTTTACTAAGGAAGTGACCATTTTGGTATCATTGTTACCATTTTCCCTGTGTTTAATGGAAACAGCAAACCTGAGGCTGTCCACAGCAGGTGAGCATCTCGCCAGGTCTGAGCAGTCCAACCCAGCACATTAACCTCTCTTATTACCTTCTACGTTGTAAATCTCCTGGAGTTCCTTTGGGAACCACTCCACTTGGGAAAGGTGTTGCATTACAGAAAAACAAGGTAGGAGGCCATGCAATGATAATGATGTATGAAATGTAATGAATATGATAATATGAAAAGGTGGCACATACAGAGGAATTCCAGAGGGAAGGAAGCTGTGGGAAACCTCTCAGTGCTTCCCTAATCCTCCAGGTATTATCCTTTATTTTAAATGTTTCTTGTTGCTGTCCGTTTGCTGTGGTTTGTACTGGGACAGCTTTTCCCTTCTCCCTGCTTCCCAGCATTTCCTCTCCCCTTGCAAAATCCAGCACCATTAGATAAGGGATTGTAGACCTGGCAGTGCAATGCAAAACATGGGGAAGGACGACATCCCTCCCTTATAAGCCTTTTCTGTGTCATCTATGATTTTCAAAGTCTGCATCCTTTTGTGTTTCTATGTGCCTAAATATGTGTATAAATGAGAGTACACATAGAATCTGCCCAGTCAAAATAGTTCCCCAACACATCTGTTGCTGAACAGATGCTCTCTGTATTGGCCAGCTTGGCTGTTGCTGGCTTTCTGTGGTTGACAAGAACATGAATATTTAAAGAGTTGTGAAGACCTGATTGCTGTGGTATAATCTAATGTAACAGAGGAGAATCCCAAAGCTTTGGCTTGCCTGGGAAGTGCCACCTACCCCAAAACTGTGGGCAGTTGATTTCAGTCCTTTAAATGAGGGAATCAGCTACATGACTTTGCTGGCGTGCTGCATTGGATCTCGGGCCATTTCAAGGGGGATAATGCAGATTAACTTCTGAACTTACTTATAATGCTGCCTTGCAATGGTGTGTGGGCTTTTATTAAAAAAAAAAAAAAAAATTAAACTATACAGTAAAACACTGAAAGAAGTGAAAGGTACTCCAAGAGATGGGCTGTAAGAATCTGAATTTTGCAATATTTAAGAACTCTATACATATTAAACATTTACTTGCCTGACTTCAGGATGTCTGCTTTTAAAACCTTTAGAAAAGAATATTTTTAGAGAAATAATGCAATTATCCCTTGTGCTCGCACCTATAATGTAGACATAGTCTAACTGTTCTTAATTAAAAAAGGGAATGTTGGTGGAGGAAAGGGTATCAGTAGTCCTATAGGTGCTCAGGTGTGGTTCTGCATTCATGATCTCCAGAAACTTAAGCAGGAGAAAGAAATACCACTGTTCTCACCAAGCAGCTCCTTTTAGCAGGGAAAAGTGTTGGAGAAGTAGTATAGTATAGTATGAGCAGTACTCTGTGTCCTGGGATATTGCGCACACACACACAAATTTATATATTTATTGTATACACCTGTTGTTCCAGATGGAAATTTTGCAGATTCATCTTCATCACTTGAAAAGTAAACAGCCAGCCATAATCTCTGCAAATACTTAGGTTTGCAGTAATAATATTTATAGCGTAATAATTAACCAGTCCCTTCCCACCCAACTCAGTTATTTTATACAGTGATTCAGCTGACTTAATCAGTGCCCTTTCTAACAAGTCCGTCCTTTTTAAAACAAATGAAATTCCAGCAAGATCATATTTTCTTTCCAGCTCTTTTTACTGCTGCTTTCTTTAGAGATGATTTAATTGCTGTAAAACTGGTCTTCATACTTGCCATTCTTGATTATATTGCCACTTAACAAGCTGTATTAAATGCATGAAAAAATTAAATCAGAAAATTGAGGCACTAGACAGCAACAAGGAAAACATTTTTTTTCTTCCATACTGTTGCCACTGATGGGAACCGTGTGTAACCAAGTTATTTTTGAATTATGTTCAAGCTGGGAGGAAAAGAAAACCTGGGATAATGGATAATTTGAAAGTAACTACACAGAAATGCCACTAAAAATGATGACTCATAACTTGATCTTGTATAGCTCAGTCCCTGCCTCCTCAGCTGAACCACTTGCTTTACCTTGTGTACTCAACAGGACCACGATATTCATCTGGAGCAAGGAGATTTCAAGGTATCTTGAATGAAATTAATGCTGTGGAAGGGGTCCCTCTTCCTTGCTTTGGTCTTGGTAAATATTCCCCAGACACAGCAGTTCTGGGTCCTATGCAGCAGATCTGACCCATGGTGGGCACATAGGCCACTGGGCAGCAGCTGGGGAAAGTTTTGGGTGGCTTCACGATCCTAGATTTGGCTGTAACAAAGAGCTGTGACACATGGCTGCAGTAGTGTTCTCCAGAGAGGGGAGCCCTCTCAAACCATAACAGGTCCCCTAGAACTGAAATCAGGTGCCTCTGAGGTCCAGAAACAAATGTGGAGCTTCATCCTGATGGGGCTGAAGGCAGTGGTGAGAAGCTCTTGGGGTTATGTGGCTGGGGTTGGAGAACCACAGCCTCTTTGGGAAGTGGGTCTAAGCTGCTAAATATAATTAGTCCTGTCTTCTACCATGGTCCTTGTTGTGACCCCCACCTGCTTTTCTGCAAGGGGAAATGTACTGGAGGAGCGGTCAGGGATTTGGAGCTTGCAGACATCTCCCCTGTGGGAAGAAAGAGCAAGTCCCATGTGCCAGGCAGAATACAGGGAAATGGACAGTGCGGTGCATTTCTCCAAGCAGAAATGTGAGTGGCACCGTCGGGACGTAATAACTTGCTCACAAGGAAAAGTTTCTTTCTAATGTCCACCATTTAACGGTTGGCTTATGCCCTTGACGTGAGATGTGTTATATCTGCAATACAGCCACGGTAATTTCATTCTAAAAGTACCCTATTTGATTAAGAACCAGCCATGAAGGCAAATATCAAATCTCCAGATGGAAACTTGTCCTGGCAGGAGAGGATGAGAAGTTGCCATTAAGTGAGGCCGGGCTGGGGTGTCCCCTCTGACCAGGGACACACCACAGCACGGCCCATTTGTCACAGCAGAAATATAAATTTGTTTTCTATTACTGACATGTATTTGTCCTTTCCTTTACTGCAGCAATAATTTCATGAAAATACCTTTAAAAAAAAGGCAAAATGAAGCATCAGGAATATGAACGTTTGATCTTAATTTTGTCCTAACCTTTACAAAATGGTTTCAATAACTCCTGCAGGTAACACCATCAGCCCTAATCGCCCGAGCGGCGATGGCCTGTCAAGGTGCTTTTAGAAGGGGTAAGCTCTCCACCTTGTCCTGCTCCTTAGAGCATGAAATCTTGGGTGCATTTAAAGAACAAAAAAAGGTGATATGGTGTGGTAGAGAAGCATGGAAATGTTAAACCAGTCTTGTTGAACTGAATGTCTCTGAGACCAAGGTGGGGTCTTTTTGTAAATTTTTATGCTGCTCTATATAATACTGAGACACTCTTGTGTGATGGTGCAGCATCAAGTATCAGGGAAAGTGGAGGGAGGATGGTGCCTTGGATCAGAGGTGACTTATGGCTTTTCTCAGAGGTTTGTGGCAAAGCTGTGTGCCTGGCAGTGTGCTGGCACCTGGGACAGAGCTCTACGCAGGAGCCTGGGGTTTAGCATGCTCCTGATGGTTTTATGGAGCAACCTGTACCTGTGAAACTACACCCCCAAAGAAGCTGGACACATATTAAGCAAAGTGAGAGTAACTACAGAAAGTACGGGAAATGGCGTGGCTAAGGCAAGTATTTTCCCAGTACATGTGGAGGATGTTTTTGCTCTTCCAGCTAACTGGAGATTATTAAATTTAGGGTGGTGGTAGAAGAGTACAAGAATATTTTTTGGAGAGAACACCTTGTGGTAAACCTGTGCCTTTTAAATTCAGATAAAATATTTCCATCCTCTGTAGCACCCAATTGTAGGTCCTGTACATCTTCTATAGTGATTCACGGGTCTTAGGGAGCCCCTTGCTGTGTGTCTTGTGTCACGTCTGATCTATGGGGTGGAGAAGGTAAGGGAATGTGTGTTGGGAAGTTAACCATCATATTTACGTTTTCTGAAGCTATATAGGTGTGAAATCAGACTGGTAGTTGCTGACCTGGCCTCTCCTTGTATTCCTCAGCTGTTGTGTCCTGGCTGTATATCTGCTCCCAGCCTTGCATTTGTGGTTTTGGTCTCATTTCCGTCCTGGGAGAAGCCACACAATGCTTCTGGCCCTGTTAAATGGCTACAGTGTATTTTGCTGTAATAAATTGGGGTGACGAACTAGTGCTGGAGGAGCTGATTTAGCTGGCTTTTCAGGGAAAAAAAAAAAAAGGAATTGGTTTTGTTGGTTCTTTTATTTTCTTCCTTTTTATAGGAAGAAAATAAGATAGAAATATTGAGGGAGAATGTGTATTTGTTCATCAGCTTTTTCAGTACTTCTCTGCAATGTTTACCTGCCCCCCCAAAAAACAGGCTGTCCCAGCCTGTGAAATTGCTGACTGAGGCTGCTTTACTAGCAGGAGTCAAGAGGCTTGAGACGGAAGTGCATGTTGTTGTTAATAGATAAAAGTAGGAGGTCCAGTTGGAAACACCTGGGGAAGAGCATTTTTTGCATTTGTAAAAAATCTTGGGCAAAACAGCCTTTACGTGGGCAGAGAGCAGAGGCAGCGGTGCTGGGGGTGGACTTGGGGGACTGTTGGGAATGTGGCAGCTCCATCTCAGGCACTGGTTTCTCAGCCCTCCTTCAAGATGCCTCCAAGGGATTTCTCTGGCTCCTTTGCTTTGGAGTCTCTGTGCATGGCTTAACTGTTTTAAGCATTTCCTATATATAAAGTCAAGCTCTGTGTGTGATCCTCTAGTCATTAAAAATGGGTCACTGGGAAGTTTGGCAGCAGCATGAACTGGTGTCTCCCCCCTTTCTATATATCATCATTCATCTTCACCTGCTTGCCTTCAGAATAAAGGGCTCAGAGTTACCTTCTGAGCTGTTACTGCTGTTTTACTGAAACATGCTGTATATGGGCAGGCAGACACGTGCCACTGTGCTGCAGGAAAGATAGAAGTACACATACACAGCTTCAGTGCAGGATTCATCAGCATAAAAATCACAGTGGTATTGTTGATAAACAGGCAATATGTTGAAGCTCTTAATCACTCAACAAGAAGAGGCTTCGTGGTTGGCACATAGAAACTGGTAGTCTGTAGGCTGCGATTAAAAATACATTTATATCTGCCTAAAATGTCCCTGCTGTTCATGCTTGGCTATTTCTCTTAACTTTTTAACCAGGCAAGTGAATTAATTTATTATTCAAACAAAGGTGCAAAGTGATGGGACTGGGCAGAGGGGTAGACATTTAGGGACAGATTTCTTCAGGCTGGTGACCAGCTCATGAGTGTTGTGTGTGGTCATTGTGTTGTTCTGAGATGGATTTAAGTGGAACTCAGTGGTACGTACAAAGTGGTGTTCGGACATTTTTCCTTATCTTGTAATGGAGTGTTGGTTTGCATCAGCTGTGTGGAGAGGTGTGTGGATGTAGCTATGCAAACATCTCCAAAGAAATGGCTTTTCAGTGGAGCACCTGGAGCAGGTGCAGGGGTTGGAGCTCCTTCCCCATTTCCACATCTTGCCCTGGGAAAGTCATCTCCCTGTGGCTTATCAGGGTTGAAGGGCTGTAAGAGGGAACAGGAGGAGGTTGGATTCTGCTGTGATGCTTTTGCCAAAAGTGGAGAATTGGTCCCAAATGTGGCAAGGCACTAAGTCTAGTCGCCTCTTCAAGGAATGCTGGCTTGTCCATCTGCAGTGAATTGTGGGGGCCAAATTAATCTCTAACAGGAGTAGGCACAAATCATTGCTGGAATCAATCACTTATTTATGGTGGTGACAGCTTTAGGTCCAAGTTCTCAAGGTCATTTAAACACCATTTAAATCCATGATACATTTTGAAATACAGCAAGGAACACGTTCATAGAGGGAAATTCCGTAGAGAGTCATTAAATGCAGAGAAACAACCTGTGGCTCAGGAGGTTCTGCTCCATGAGCTACTGGGGACTGGGAGAGGATTTTGAGAAATGTGGAGAGATGAATGATGGTACCTGCTCCAAACACATCCCTGGTGGACCTTCATCAGAACAGGAAAAAGCCAGCTGGGTTTTTAATGTGCCCTCTTGCTGCCTTTCAGGCTGGTTTTGGAGCTGTGTGTCCCCCAGACTCACCTGTATGCCCCTGAGATTCCCCACCCCAAAACCCTCTCTCAGCAGATTCCCTGTCTGCTATCAAGGGAATATTTACAGCAGCTAAAGCTCTTGAGTGCCTTGTCTAGGAGACTGATGGTGATAATTAAAGCAATGCTTTCCAGCCCTCTGCTGCTCTTCCCTGAATTGTGGGGAAGTGAGGAATGGGCCTGTGCCAGCCAACAAGCAACCCTGGAAATCCTTGGCTTGTTAGTGAGTCTTTGCTGATTGGTGCAGACACCTGACTTGTCAAAACCTCCAAGTAGAGGAGAGATTGCCCAAGAATTGTAGATAATACTTATTTTTCCTTCTGGGCTGAAAAAAAAGTGCATAATTTTGTGATGTAATTTAATAATCAAAACCACCCTGTGTTGTTTTATTAAATGATGGGGAAGGGTAGTGGGATGTTACCTTCCAGAGTAAAAAAAGAAATTAAAGAGTGAAACAACTGATTTCTGCTGTGCTTCGATTATGGATGAAATAGCTCAAACCAGCATCCAGCTAAAAAGACAGATGCAGGGGTCGTGGCTGGTAATCACAGTGACACTAGGGTGAGTTTTTCTAGAACTGCTGTGAAATTGTGCAGTAAATTACATTACACGAGATGTATTATTCCCTGGTTTAGAAAAAAGCCTCCTAACACAGGGCCCCAGCAAGGCAGCTGCAGATGCTTTATCGCTGGAGCCGGGACTCAGTGCCCTGGCGTGTGGCTCCAGCACTTTGGGAGCCCAGTGCTCCCAGAGATGCTGCCGAGGGCTCATGTGCACACACAGCTGCTGTTGTCCTTTTTGCTGTCTTTTACTTTGATCATCTTTTCAGTTGGGCTCCTTTCTCCTCTCTTCCCAGCTTACTCAAAGGCTGGTCGTGTCTTATGGCCCTGAATTGCCTGTTTCTGTGGGCGAGCAAGGATCACCTGAGCACCTTGTGGCTGCTGCCCCATCTGCAGCTGTCCCATGGCCCGTGCATGGAGGACATCTCGCTCTCTGATCCCTTCATCTGTCCATGGCATGGGCTGATCCCTGCTCAGAACCATGGGGTACTGGTAGTGCTTGCTTTTGCCCCAGCTGCTCTGGGCAGGAGACCAGAGCTGCTGGTCCTGGCCATATCTGAGGCTGGATCCTAGGATTTAGCTTCCTTTTTTAATCTAAGCATGGAGTAACTATTAAAGAGACTGAACGGAGGCCAGCAGTGCCTGATCTCTGGATAAAAATAAGATAATTTGTTCTGAAAGCAATAATGCAGTGAGAACATCCAAAGAGCCAGATCATGTGTGAAGCCACAGAGTGCATCAGATGGAACCTGTTTCCATAGCTTCCAATGCCTGTATCCAGTACCCAAGTTAGCACTTAGCAGAAGAGGGGCTCTTCCCCCCCCACACTATGCACAGTGTCTCCTTGTTCCTACTGGGAGGGGATGAGCAAGCAATTATCTGTCTGAACCAGCTATGTACTGCCATATGTGACTGCTGCTCGTCACCTCCCTGGCAGTAGCTGCTCTCCAGGAGCTGAGGAATGATATTACAATGTCTTCAAGAGGTTAAATGATAGCATTAAAAATGTGATCAATAGTCAGTTGACTTGGAATTTCAGCGTTCAGTGGTAGTGTTTGGTTACAGGTAGCAGCTCTTTTCCCTGCGATAGCTGTTAGCATTATTGGCCGTGGCATCCTTGTGGTATGGCACTGAAATCTTAGCTGTAGTTTCTTCTCCACATCCTATTTTTGCTGTGATGCCCACATAAGCAACAAAATAAATGTGCTGATATGTTTATTTGGAGGTTTCTTTAGTAAGGAGGTGTTTAATAAGCACGTATCGATGGAAACAAATTGAGCTTCTTGAGTCACAGCTGGAACTGCAACTTTTTCTCCGTTGATTATCAGGAAATTTATTCTGCATGGAAGAATTCACAGCTTCCAAAGACATCTGGTTGCTAAATAATATTATTAATGTAAGTACAGCATAATGGGGACCTACTCCCATGTTCCTAATGAGCATAAAGTAGGATTTGGGTGAGGGAAACACATGAGCTGATGGAAGGAAGGAAGAAGGGAAAAGCAAAGAAAAGCTATGGAGGGAAATGAGAGGGAAGGGGAAATGAACAGAGGGAAGGAGGGTGCAAAAGAGAGGAGATGACTTGTCTCTGTGCTGGGCTGTGGAGGTGGCTGGGGATAACAGCAGTAGACACAAGTGATCCCTCAAAACTGGTAGGGCACTGTCTTAGGAAGGATCTAGCTATATTGCTCAAAGTTTAGAGGTTCTTTTTCTCCCTGAGGGACTGTATAAAGGGCATTTTTCTTCCTAAGCGATTGGCTTCTCCTTTTTACTCTTTTAGTAATTTAGAGAGCAGGAAGCCAACTGTTGAAAAATGTGTGCAAAGTTGCTGTGTTTAAATTATGGGAGACAAACAGCTCTGGTGGAAACCAGTTAGCTGGGCTCCACTGACCTGCTGTTTGCAAGCCACAATGTTTGAGTAGTCCACTTGGGGAGCTCCAGAAGGGCTTTTCCAGTCCTTCCAGTGAAGAACCAAGGTGGAGGTAGTGGTAAGCTTGAGGTCTCATCTCCTGATAGTGTCTTTCCCTATGGGCAGGGCCCAGGCACTGTTGTTGTTTAGTGCCAGGGGAAGAAGGTGCCCCCTTTACTCTACAATAAAGCCAGTGTGGCGTTTGGGAGGGGGTTTTTGGGGGGGTCTCATCCCCAGGGCTTGGCTTTATGAATATCCCAACCCTGATGTGGGATGGGTGTTGCTTTTGCTAGCTGAGCTTTACTTTCTCTCACTCAGCAGTTGCAGAGCTTATGTTTGGGTCCTTTTCATTCTGTAACTCACCTGAGTGATGGATTTTAAGAAGTACTCGGAGGTAGTTCTTTTTTGGCATTACAGAAGTTGCACACTGTTCAGTCATAAGGGGAAATCTCTAAGTTTTGTAGGAATCTTCAGGCCGAGGGTATTCTTCCTGCTTTGTTGTAGACCTGGGTTGTTTTGGCTGAAAAACATGTTTGGGAGATCCTGGCAGGGCAGACTATCCCAAGGATAATTTTTCAGGCACGATTTGGAGAATCTCTGCTGAGATAATAAACCCCACGTCTGTTTGCCTGCGAGCCTCGTGCTGCCCATTTGATCCACATTGTCTCCACTATTGTACCCAGTAGGAATTAAAGAGAGCGGTAACTTACCTTGCTCTGGCATGAGGACATCTCCTAATGATCCCAGAGCAGGCCGCTCTTGCTGTGTGTGTGTGCTCCGTGCAGAAGGATGATGCATCACGTTGATGTGGAGAGGCGAAGCGCAGAGAGGCTGTCACTGGGGCCTGCCACGGGAGATGGAGCATGGGAGGAATTCCTCATCTATTTTCTTTACCTACCAGAGATAAATTACAGTGGATAAAAGCACGGATGTGGGTTGGTCTTATTGCCTTTCTGACTAAACCTCCTACAAAGCACTCCGTGTTTACATTATTCCTCACCTCTGTTGGAAAACCATCATGGGGTTAAGCAACCTACCAGCTGGGAAGAAAAGTTGGGTGAGGTGACAGTGCCAGAACAAGGACTCTGGTTTTATGGAAACCAGGCAATAACTGTCCTTACCTTTAATACATCACTGCATGAACCTTTCATCTACTCTGCTCTGCAGAAGATTTTCCCATCTAATACCCTGCTACAAATATATTTCCACTTCAACCTGAGCTAATATATTTCCTTAGTTACCATATGTTACTACAATTTTTGTATGTCCAACTGCATATAGAGATCTGCAATTTCATGGGCATAGCACAGACATTCATGTTCTCTTCCAGCAGCAGTGTGCAGAAACTTTTATAGAACTTCTAGTGTGAAAGGCAAACTGATATTCACCTATCATTTGAAATGTCTCAAAAAGGATGTTTTGAGTTTTGTCTGCAGTTCTTGGGTTGGAATGAGATAGAAAGTTTCATAAGATCACTACCTTTTCTCCTATACATATGTGATTTTGGACACAGGAACGAGCTGGTCAGACCGGGGCAGGAGCAAGTAGAGCTATCCATGTTTGCCTTGCTCACAAAATAACCACACTGCCAAATACCATCCTTGCATTCCTGCCTGCCACCTGCCTCACTGCTGTGTATTGCTGGATCCTGAGAAATGGAAGCTTTTCTTACACGTCTTTGAGTTCACAGACCACGTACTGAGTAAATTCTCTGTTAGCGTGTTCCTGCATTGAAACCTTTGTGTGAGGAACTGATTTATTTGCTGCTTAAACACGCAGAGCAGTAGCATATGTGAAAACACATGCAGGAAATATAAGGTGCAGGTTTTGTGTTGGGTTTTTTTTTTGTTTTTTTGGTTTTTTTTCTAATGGAGTTAGTTGTCCTCATAGTGGAAAACATTTGTTTGTATGGTGTTCTGATAGTTCTGTGAGCTGCATGGGAAAAACAATTTGCCTTTGGGGACAAATGTCTAAAGAAAAATAATTTGTCATGATGTTCCTACCTGAGTCATGGAAGGGTGGAAATTCAGTACACTGCCCCCCAAAACCACCCGTGTGAAGTCAGCTGTCTGCTGCAGAGAAGGATTTGGACTGTGCCTCCAGGCTCCCCACACCTTGCGAACAAAGCTTGGAGTAAAGGGCAGTATAACAGAGAAGGAACTTCAAGTGCCAGTGCGTTTTGAGCCTGAAGATGGCACATGAGGGGAATTTCCAGCCCCAGTGGAGCTGGGAGGGGTAAAGCAGCACTTTGCAAATCCCCAGCAAGGAGCTCTCTCAGCCTCTGGTGCTCACTTTATTAAGTGGGCAGCCTTGCAAACCATCTAGGCTTCTTGTAGGTATTGCCTTTGTAGCATTAGGTGTCCTTTTTTTGGTGTAGTTACTTTTTCTGTGTGTGTGTGTTACACAGAAAAACAGTAAAAATATAGCCCAGAGTGGGGCACGCAAAGTGTGTACCTAAAAGGAAGATAAGCCAGCAGCGAGAGCTCTGCATGTCCATACAGTGTTAGCAACACTTCCTCTCACCTCCGTAGGATTTTCCAGTGCTCTTCAAAAGGCTAAGTTTGGGAAAAAGTGACACAGCAGCAATTTAAGGACTGCTGGAGGTTTTCAGTAGCATAAAGCATTGCTGTGAAGTGACGTATAGAGACAAACACTGGTCCTGGAGCCAGTCTAAATTTATCACTGTGTCACAACAGATAGTTAAATTTAAATGTGTGTCCAGTACTTGCCATTTCAGTAGGTTGCAATCAGCTTGAATTGATATTACCCGAGTAAATCAAAGAGCTGAATAGCACATCCATTTCTGATACAGCAGAGCAGTGCACATTATCTGAGAGTGAAAACAGTTGGTACGGAGGCTCTGACTGGTGTTATTGTAACCAGCTCAGCACTGCAGAATAAAAGAATGAATTTTGGTGTATTCTGGACTCCTCCAAAATGGAAAGTGCTTGCCACTGCAGTGTACAAGATGGTAAATTACTGTGATTGCTTGTACAGGGATCGATGTACAATCTGTTGAATGGCTACTGAGCAGCCGTACGTGCTGTCTTATGCCCAGGCTGGCTGTGTTCACATGGGCATTCTTCAGTGTAATTAAAAATTACAGCCAGTTTTATGCAGCTGCATTTGGTCTTTGGCGAGGTCAGCCTTGGACAGCACCCAGCAGTTAGGCCTCCCTGTGATACATCTGTGTTTTTTCCTAGGAAAAAGTTTTTTCTTGTCACTGTTCTGGGTCACATCTGGTGTGTGTTTTTGAAGTGGAGTTCCTGTCTCCACTGATCGTGCTTGAGTTTCTGCTGTGGAGTTGCCTCATGATACCAGTGTTCCGTTTCTTTGGGCTGAAACTCCCCTGGATGATGTGCTCCAAATCCCTGTTAAGGTTCTCTGGTTGCTCAGAAGCATTTAGCCCACAGGATTGGGTTGGACTTGGTCAGTAGATGCATGTGCTGCAGATGTTGGGGCCTGGGTGCTGCTTTGCTTTGTTTTGTTTTTCAGGTTCCTTGGCAGTGGTGTTCTCTCTAATGTATGTGCAGGTGCCTGGAGCTGGGTGGTGTACATGCACCCCAGGACATGCGTGTCCAGCAGGGGGAAAGGAGTGACTCAAGTTATCCCTGCTTTTCCTGCACTGGGATATTTCCACCCAATGTGATGTGGAAGTGTCAGATGAGGGAGGAGGTCTCCTTGCATGCTGTTCATGCTGGACAGCCTTTTACTGCCTGACCTCCTCTCTGCTCATTGCTGCTCTCTGAGATACTGGGAAAACCTCCATACTAAATCTACCTGATCTGATTTTGTTTGGGGGGAACAAACTACTTCCCATCTTACCGCTCCATCAGCTTTGTAAAGTCTTTCTCTTTGCTGAAGTTCAGTTCTTACAGACATTTAGGGAGATAATCACATCTCTGCTTTTCTCTCCTCTTTTCAACCCACCATGAACCTTCTGCTGCTGTCTTGCCTAATTTGTTTCTTTCTCTGATTCTCCTCATTAAATCAATTGCATCCAGAATGTCCTGTCAGATGAACAGTAAATTAATATACTGTAGCCCAAACTTCAAAAAGGAAAAAAGAATTTAATTACAGTGACTCGTGTTCTTATCCCACCACTGTCAGTGATAAAATGGCTATTGACTTAATTGGGAACAAGGCACTGCTCCCCCTAATTTTGTGTTCTTCTTTATTATCGTTAATAACTTGGCTTTCTCAATTTGTATGGCAAGTAGTCATGCCAGTTAGCCCAAATCTCCTCTCTTTTTTGGTATAATGGTTAGGGAGGTTTTGTGGCTAGGCCAGCAACCTCCTTGATTGAGCTGGTACAGGGAAGTACCACCTCCATTGGGGAAACCGAAAGAAACTCTGCTATGTAAGATGGGAAATAACCTACCAAATAGGTATAAAATGCATTCATTTAGCTCTGACATTTTTTTGTTAAGTTCTGAAGAGAAAGCATATGGAGATTACCTTTCTGTCCTATATATTGAAATACAGGAGCTTGGGGGCAGAATTGTAAATGATTCAGTTATGAGTTTACTCTGCACTCATAGGTACGTTCCCTTATCTTGTTATATGGCTGCTTCTAGGAATCAAATATTTAAGTTTGCATTGCACTGCTTTTGATGGCTGGAAGCCTTCGTTTCTTTAGATGACGCTATATATCAGGTTTACAGTTCTCCCGGTAGTTTAAAGGAAAGGGAGAACATGCTCTCGTGACTCTCAACAAGACCCTAAAATTCTGGCACTCTCTTTTTCTGGAGGACAAGATATATTCTGGTCATCTACAGCTTATGTCTTTCAGTGACAGCAGTTTTTGGTGCTGTCTGGAAAGCAAGGCTACTTACTTTGAGAGAGAGAATGTCTCTGTCCTCCTCGACTTTAGGAGAAAGAAAGGAAAGAGTGCTTCAGTTCTGCTTTCTTCTTCAGCATATACACTGTGTCACTATACGTAAACATGTTATTCCCTTTTTCTCCTGAAACACCTTTTCCTTTCAGTCACTTGATGTTGTTGGAAGCATTTCTGGCACTACACACTGCAGCATCTTTGTTATGCAAACAACAGTGAATTAGAGACAACACTGCAGCTGGATTTGAAACCCTTCACTGGAAAAAGAAAAAGGCAGACTTTAAACTTGTATTTTAGCGCATCAGTCATGATCTAGAGCACATCAGACTGGATTTTTGTTTTTTGTTTTCCTGTCATGCATTCTGGTCATGTTCCCATGATCTGATGGAGTAGAAATGAGTAGGTCGTGTGTCTGGAAGGCTTTTGCTGTAGCACTTCATCACCTACCAGGAATGTCTTAGCACCTCTTTTTGTGTCATTTCCAGTTTTTCAAGTGTATTGACCAGCTTTCTGAGATTTCCAGGGATGAGAGCTAAACCTAGGCTTACCTTTACTTCTTTGGGGTGTTAAAATGAGCTGTGTGCTGGTGGTATCCCATGGCATGACAAGCACCAGGCAGCATGTGTGAGCTTGGGAGCACCTACATATCTCCCAGCATGCTGCACATTCAGACTGCACTGTGAAGTTGTTTTGCTTATTCAAAGGTGTTATTCTTTCTGCCAAAATCCATGTGTATCTGTGTGTGCCTTGGTTTTGCTTGGGTCTATTCTGAAAAGAGACAGTACGTGCAATATGGCACAGATTGGATGTCTTGCTGGGGGAAATGCTGCCCCGTGAACTGTGGCAGAAGAGGGGGTTTGCCAGCTGAGAAAGGGTTATTTTGTGAAGGAAGAAGCTGTGGGCTGCAGCCACAGGTGCTTGTGTTGCCCCACTGCTGCAGGTGATCAGGCAGCCCTGGCTGGGTCTGACCCCTGGCTGGGTCTCGCCCCTGGCTGTGTGCTTCAGTTTCCCCTAAGCTGTGTCCTGCCCTGAGCTAAGACGAGTGACATCTCTGTCCTGGCTGAACTTTGCTGCAAAACATTCATGGCTCCAGCAAAAACTGGGTGCTTGCCTGCACCTCCTGGGCTTCCTCTGCACCTGTGGCATGAGGAACTGGCTGATTTCTTCATGGCCTATTTGTTACCCTGAGACTAAACCAAAGGAATGAGAGGAAATTAATAAATGTTAATATATTCTAGTTTAATTGAGAAGCACTGTTGTCATCAACTGCTGTTTGAAGAACAGACTTAAGTATGTTTGTAAGCCCAAACAAATGTTGGCTTTTGAAAGCTGTTGCACAAATACAAGGATCTTGCAGCTGTTAAAGAGGTTTAGAGCTGTGAACTGTTCAGAACCCAAAATCTATGGATGAATAATATGGCTGGGATTCACTAAAGCCTATTAAAGATAATATTTTTCTATTCAGTAGCTTAAGCCAAGCTTAAGCCGAGTCAGCCTTAAAACCTGACTTATTCCCCTTATTTTGTGGGTAGCTCCAGCACTGCAACACTCAGCATTCTATGTTATTTAGAACAAGCAGAAGTGATCTCTATCTCATTCCTGTTTTCATGAACGTGGATGTGTTTTTCCTCCACACCTGAGGCTTCACCTCTGGCTGAGGAGCAGAAAGAATTTGTTCAGCTGCCCCTGTTCTCACCCTCTCCAAAGCAGAGGAGTCCTGGGGCAGTGACTATCACACGAGTGAATGTGATCTCTGAAAGCAGAAGTGAGATATATGTTTGAAAATATTTGAGAAAAGTCTTTCTGCTTTCCCAGGAAAAACCGGCTGAGACATCCTTGCATCCCGAGGCTCAAGTGACATCCACTTTAAAAACATTTTTTTAAATTGTTTTTAGGTGAAATGAAGGTTGTTTCTGTAAATTAATTACACTTGAGAGTTGAAGAGCAATGCATTTAAAAGTTATAAACCAGAGCAGCCTTTCAAGATAAGTGCAAAAGTCTAAAGGCTACAGACCTCTTTCTAAATGTAGTCATGGTTACTTGCCTTCTGTCTTACACAAAAGTTTGTGCCTAATCCACCAGGCAGGTAGGAAAGATAAGGCCTATTAACTACAATGAGTAGCTAGAAAAGCTTGAAAGAGTGTGCTTTGGGAAGAGATGAATATTAACAAATAAATGTCACTTCAGTAGGTTAATTCACGCACAGCAATATGCATGCAGAGCATCACTGCCTCTTTCCCTGCATGCAAACCTGAAATAGTGAAATAGGGTTGTCTGTTGTAGATGTGGTGTTCCAGGTATGAGAATTAGGATGACCTTGGGTTCAAAGTGAAATCCCTGCTTGAAAGGAGGATGTGAGGGTCCTTGTGTTCTGGTTGAACAAAATTCAAATGTGGCCCCTATTCAATAGCAAGAACAATGAGCTCGTTGTGATACACCATATAGCACTGACCTTTGTGAAGTAGAACCACAGATCCAGATCTGTAATATTAGGCACAGCATGCTGATTATGCTGTTCGAGAACTCCGCAAAACAGTTTTCTCTAATTGAGATAAAACCTGGAAAAGCGGACTATGCTGTAGCTCTGATCTCCCAGGGAGAGGAGATGAGCATCCCTTGTTGCAGCACGAGGACACCCAGGGCAATGGGTGCCTTCCACCCTCCTCCCTGCCCGAGCCAGGCTTTATTTTAACTTCTTGGGGCTCATAGTGAGTGAAAACCTTTTAGGGCCGAAGCACTGAGCCCCCGCTGCCGGCCCTGGGCTCTGACACGGGCTCTGTCTGTGCACAGACCACTATTGATATGGCCGGCACAGACGCCGATTCACAGGGAGCGGGGCTGGCTAACATCACCCGTGGCTGCGGATTGTGCAGGAGTGCCCGGAGTTGGTGTCCTTCCCCTCGGGAAAAATGGGCCACTTCAGAGGCGTTTGTATATCAAACCCCAGCTGAGGGGCAGGGAAACAGAAGCCTGAGTATGGGCATGTTTTTTTTTTAAAAGTGTGCAAGAATGGGTGGGTGTTTTTTTTTTTTACTTTGGTCAGATTAATTTCACTTTTTTTTCTTTCTTTTTTTTTCTTTCTCCTCTTACTAGTGCATTTAGCAATGTAAAATCAAAATGCAAAAAGCTGCTTGATATGGTCATGCTGTGTCAGGTATTTCAGACAGCCCCAGTTGTGACCAAAAAATCTTGCAAAAATATAAACTGGGCAAGGCACCCCAGGTATCCAGAGACTAATGGCATCCCCCAAGGGTAGTAATTTTTTAGTAATTAATTGCATGTACTTGTTTGGTTTTTATCACAAATAGCATCAGGAAAGCTTAGAAGAGATATCAACCTTATTTCCTAGGTGCTTTGATGTGCAGGATATAAAAAAACAAGGAGAAGCAACCAGATGTGTGTGTTGCTTTTCAGAAATCATAGTTTTTCTTTCTTTGTATATGTATTTATGTCAAGTAAATTTTATTTTTTATTCCTTGCACATAAGGCTCCTAGGGCCGAAATAATAAAGTATTTCCAAAAGAAGACAACAGATCTATTTTCACAGATTTGTCATAGAAGGGACCTTAAATCTCTTCTCATACAAAGCCCCTGCCACGGGCAGGGACACCTTTCACTATCCCAGGTTGCTCCAAGCCCTGTCCAACCTGGCCTTGAACAGTTCCAGGGATGGGGCAGCCACAGATTCTCTGGGCAACCTGTGCCAGGGCCTCACCACCCTCACAGGGAAGATTTTTTTCCCTCTATCCAATCTAAACCTACTCTCCTTCAGTTTGAAACCATTACCCTTTATCCTGTCACTCCATGCCCTTGGAGAAGTCCCTCTTTGGCTTTATGTAGCCCCTTGTAGGTACTGGAAAGTGCTCTAAAGATATTTGAGATGGTTTTCTAATGTTTGCCGATAACCAAATGCCACAGTGCTCGGGTATTAATTCTGGTGTAAGAAGAGGTAAATTGGAGGCTGGGGACAGTTTCTGTAAATGCGTGGGGAGGCTCTCATTTCAGTGCCTGAGAGTGATGGGGAATGGAGGGATGCTGTTCTCTTAGAAAGATTTTGACCACGCCTCCAGCAACAGGAGAGATACACAGGACCAACTGGGGAAGGTGGGGTTTGCATTGCTTGCTACCCACAACATTCAAGACCAGAGTACATGAAAGTGAGCACCAGCATCGACTGAGCAAACAGGACAGTTGGGGCCCTTGAACCAAACAGCAGTTAAAATTTGGAGGTTGGGAAGTTTTGTTTCCATCTAGGGGAGCCCAGAGAGCCTATGGGATCTGCTGGGCAGGGATGGTGGTTCGAGGGGATAGGAGGGAGGCAGCACTCTCAGGAGAGGTTTCAGGAAAGCTGAGCAATGCACAGTGTTTGAAGGTTTGGGAAAAAGAAAAAGTGAACATTAGGACTATAAAACTCGATGCCTGCTAACAGCTGCTTCCCACAAGTGCTCTGCAGAGAGCTGTGGTGGTTATTTTCCCCCTCTATTTTTTAATTTATCATACCAGAAGCAGGAAGGCAACGCAAAATAAAAGAGAAGAGTTTTTCATTGCGCCGCACAGTCAAGTGGAAAAATGAGTTAACTGGGACTCCAGTTTAAGACCCATCTAAACCAAACCCAAGAGGAGTTTGGCTCCAGCTCATCTGGCAGAGCTGTCAGGGCTACCTGCAGGAGGGGAGCTGAGTGAGTTCTGCTCAACAGCCTTCAACCAGGAAGGCTGATCAGAAAAAGTGAATTTTTTGGTAGACTTTAGAGTGACTGTGGTGTTTTGAATATACCTTGAGTGTCTGAAGTTCATCCATGATGGGCAGAGTCCTACATCCTGGCCTTACAAAAACTGTTGGGGTGCATATAAGATTAATGGTATATAAAATGGTGCTGGTGTCAGAGGTATTATCTAGGTGAAGAAAAATTAGCAGATCAAATACTAGATTATTTTAGAAAGGTTGGTAGAAACACTTCCTGTATTTTTTTCCTTCCCCCAGGGACTGAATTAGTCAGGATGCCTGGGAAATAAAACTGAGTCACAGTGTTTACTCTCTGTGAAAGCTAATGCTCTCTTTTCCCCTCCCTGAGGTTATCCTCTTGCAAAGGCCAATGCGTGAGCATTGCTCGCTCCTTTGATTTGTGGTCCCAAGTATGGGAATGTGCCTGCGGGAATGGCTACAGGAGATGGGGACTGTTCTTCCCTCCCATGGCCTCCCATTGTGCTGCACCCACAGCACCGGTGTGGGGAACAATGGGTGGAAAGAGAAACTGCTGGCTGTGATACCTCTGCTTAGTTTTGAATTAACATGCTTTATTTATTGATTTTGCTGTAGAAAGGGTCAGAAACATCAGGAGAAGAAATGCTGCATATTCCAGAAAGTTAGAGGCACTTGGACCTGGCACTGGGAAACCAGTTGTGCTCTGGGAGAGGCTTCCAGCAGGCAAGCACAGCACAGCAGGGTCACCCTCTCCACACTCTGCCTTGGCCACTCTGGAGAATGACAACACATACCTGTTCATGATGCAGTGCTGCACTGAGGTCTAAAACCCTGCTCAGACATGAAAAATTATTTTGGAAGTTGAGAGGCACCAGCAACACCTGGAGAGTTGTGCTAAATCAATGCTCAAAATAAGAGGTGGCATAGGAACTGGACACAAAATAGGGATTTTTTGAAGGACTTCTTTGTAAGAATTGTAAATACAATTACCATAAATGAGGTCAGAACAGGCATGGTGCCCTGGAAAGGGCTGGAAGATCTGCAGAGCTCTGACTCCCAAAAAGTTGTGGATTCACTGGTTACTGGAGAGAAACAGGGTGCTGTGCATCAGGGCCTTCCCACCACCATAAGTGTTTGTACTTTTTGCATGTGCTCCCCTCTCAGCAGTCTTCCCTTGTCCCCAACTTGAATTGGTACTAATCTGCAGCATATCTTGCCCTCTTGTGTGTTGTGCAGCATTACTTTAGTCTATGGAGAAATTCAAGGGATCAAAATGTTGTGTTTTTTCATGAATTCTTCCTGAAATAATTTTATCCCTTTTTCTTTGACATGCTAGCTTGCAGGGATGCCAGATCCTAAGCAGTGTTTGTGGGTGAGGCAGGTATTCCCCAGAGGTTTGCATTTTTAGTATTGCTCCTATTCTGGGCACCCAAACACAGAGAAAATCAGAATACATTATGCAACCAGTGACCTTGATCAGGTTCAAAATTATCTTAAATGTTAAACAGTAGCATGCATGACTTTTATTGTGGGAAGTGTTTTATCTGGCATTCAAGCATGGTTGCTGTAGTCTGGGGTCCATGTTTGACTTTTTTATGCTTCAAGTTTTTCCAGTCAACTTATCAAAATGACATATAGCTCTGGGGGCAGCTCTGTGGTGTATAATTGACTAAATAATACTCTGAATTTCTGAAAGGCTTTTCAAGTTCACTGCTTTCACACCAGGTGTATTTGTTGTTCTAATGCAGGTCACTTCCTCTCGTAGTCGTGCCATCCTCCAAGCAGATCCTAGCAGAAACAGTTTCTAATGACAAAAATTGGATTTCAGGGTTGAACAGCAATGTTTGAAAGGGATTTTTCTCATCCAAATGCTGTTGAGCCAGTTTCTTTGTTTCATTTTGACACACACATCTGTTTTCAGATGTGATTAACAGATTAAATGGTGAATTTTGGTAAGAGGTTTGGAGGCAGCCATCATTTTGTGGAGTGGCTGCAGGCATCGTAATATCCTTCTCACTTGATTTGAAATTCACCCGTTGCTTTCAGTAGAGAACAAAATAACTTTTTAGACCTTTTAAGTATTACTCATTGCACAGTAATTTTAATTATTGTCAGTTCCTGGCTACTGGTGAAAGAACATGAAATTTGAGTGTCCCATTGTAAATGTGTTTGTATTTCAGAACAGTGCTGAAGAGAAAGGGTTGAAGAGGAGACGTAGCCTGGGCAGCACTGATTAGGGCAGCAAAGTGAGGACGCTGGCAGTGTTTCAGCTGGGGTTCATTTCTGTTTCTTCCCAGGGAACGTTGGCATTTCTAGTTCATTAAGCTCCAAAATAGGATTTTAGGCAGAAATTCCAGTTTTCAACAAGTTATTTGTCTTTTCACCTAGGAAAAGACAGGTTTCCTATTGTATTAGGGAATTTGGCAGGAGTGTATTCTCCTTCCCCAGTCATCCATAGTTGTTGCTGCACTTCACTAGGTGATGATATAGTTGTATACAGGGATTTCTTCCCTCCAAAACCTGTTTCCTAATCATTTTCTAGCAGCATACCTCAAAAGAGAATGGTTATCTCAGGAATGTGCCAAGGGTTAGGCAAGGATTGAAGGGAATAACAAAGTCAGAGAAGAGACATCTCAGGAACAAAAGAAGGGGTATTTCAGGAACAAAGTACATTGGGTTGGGGGAAGAAAGTGGAGAACAGTTTCAATGATGTGAAGAGGAAGTGGAGTTGCCTAAGCCACAGTTTCGTTTTTTCTCTAAAGTAAAATTCACAGCCTGGCTTAGATCACGTTGTGTGTTACGTGATCTATTAGCAGACACTGCAAGCACTGGCTGTGTACCTTCAAAGGTCGACACACCTTGATGACTGGGTGAACAGCTGTGTTAGTGTAACAATTTCTATTTTAGAAAAGCTAATGAAGCATTCGTGAAGGCTTGAGAACAAGGTTGAGAGGAGAAGTTCACGCCGAGCAGTGCACTGAACAATAAAGGAGCTTGGGGTATAGGGATACACTGCTTTCAAACCTCACCCAGAGACAAAATGAGGTACTGAGAGTGCTTGGTACATGATCATAGGCAAGGTAGCTTGGAAATGAGAGGAGCTGGTGTGATATCATCTATGCCTGAGTGAGTATGTCTGGGGTTTTGTAACCTCAGCACACATACAAAGCCAGAATTGCTATCACTTGCAAACAAATATGCTTACTGTAAGCAACAGAAAAATATGAGCTCAGAAAGAATTGTGGGAGTAGCTTTTGAAGACAGTGCATGGAGCTTTAAGCTGGCTCCATCTGACATTAATAGGAGGGGTGTAGTAATTCTTTTCATCCCTTCTCCTAATTGCAGATTCTTTTTGAGATGTCTTGATGAAGATTTTTGCAAATCTCCTGAAGGTGACATCTGCTCCTGGTAGAAGGCTCAAAAATTGTAGGTTTTCTTTACTGCCACTGTGCAGTCAGTGGAGTCTGCTAAATCTTCCTTGCTTAGTCAAAAATAGGAAGTTTTAGTTCAGTGACGAGAGCGAGTGTGAGATTGGAGATTTAATTGAAGGAACAGTACATTGCACCAATCACACAAATATCTCTGACCACTTTCGAGCAAACCTTTCTATGTTTGTGCCTATTGTAAGTCTAAAAGTCAGTGCCCTGTGACATGCTCCACTTTGGCTCCTTTGGCATTTGCCCTGTCTGCAACTGCTGTAGTAGATTAGATCGTATACAACTCAACCAGGGAGTGGGGCTAATCTGACAATAACTGTGTACTTTAAATGTAGCTGTTGCATTGCATTAATTTTTTTATCTTGTGATGGTAGCCATGCATTGGTACATGACATGAGCAGTATTAATGATGTAGAAAAGGCCCTTTTTAAGGCCCCTTTCTGAGGGGACACGGTGGTCGAATGTGGTATAATTAGAGCAGTATCTGGTCTGCTGATAAAATAAAGGCAGCTAATTGCCAACACTTTTGTTTTCTTAGTCTCTCTCACTCATCAAAGGGATACATTTACCCAACTTGGTAAATGTATCCCTTTCAGGATAAGGTAACTCGTGTGAAAGCATTTGCAAGCTTAATTTTCACCTACTCTCAGGAGAATTGGGGGAGTTAAAACAACCATCTACGTTCCCGTTATTTTTTTGGGCGTATTTGCCCACTGGAGCTGTTTTTAAGATGCAGAAGTAGTAGGTAACATAACTGTATAAACAGAAAACCTTCAGACTGTCAAAATACAGATACAGAATTTGCATGTCTGAGGGAGGAGGGAGAGACAAGCTGAGGCTTTGGGGACGCAGGGGGCCGGTGTCATGCATCATTCACATTGAGACGAGCTCAACCCAAATGGGCGCGGGCACGTGGAGCGGGACAGGCAGCTGCTCACACTCCACTGGGGCTGGGAGATGTGCTGGCAGATCAGGGTATTGATGCTGGGATCAGTAATGGCCACCTCCCCTCGACACCCTATAGGCAGGTTTGACCTCTGGTTTTCCAGGGAAAATGATGTACAACACACCGCCGTGGAAAAGCTGCCAAGCTGCGGCCATGACAGGTGCGGGTTAAGGAGGCTGAGTGAATGAAGGCTCTGTTTTGGATGAAACAAACCATGCAGCGTGTTGAACAAAGCCAGCCTCTTCCCACGTACAAGGCCTATTAGGAACTTTTCAGCTATCATTTATTTAGACAGGAAGTATATTCTCCTTTTACAGTAATTTATTGGCTGATTTATAAAGGTTGTTAGTTAAATTTTTTGGAGTGGGGGGACTGAAAAATGGAGACGAACAAGCAGCTAACTGAAAAGCCAGCCCTTGTTGCTTGAGCCATGGTCCATGCCACTTTCCAAACAGGTGTGTTAGTAAAAAGAGTCAGTTATTTCAATTGGTTTTCTTTCAGCTTGTTGGAAGCTACATGGTTCCTATGCCACTTCACACACACTGATGAGATTCCTGAATTCTCTGCTAGTTAAATCAAAATTTTGAAGTTGGTTAATGTTTTAATAGGGAGGATTTGTAAGCTTGGGCTTGGAATCTGCTTAGAGGCATAAATTTAGTAGGCTAAAGAAATAATTAATATATATAGGTGTTTAGTGTTATGTGGAACTCCATGAGTTTGTGAAGTCAATTTCTATGGGAATAACCTGGCATTGTTATCATCTTCCTCAAAGATTCATGCTAAGGTTCTGTTATTTATTAGATATTCTTCTTTTATTTAAAGAAAGAGAAGATTATAGGATTTTTGCCAGCCTGTATCACATTTAAGCCTGTTAAATCCCCTGTATCTCTCCAAGGCAGAATACCAGAGTCTTGGAGGAAAGTGTTAAACCTGTGAAGCTGACATAAAAGATAATATGGCCATAGGCTTCACCCTGAAGCTTTAATAGTGAGAGACTGCCTTTCCCACCAAGGTTTACAGTTTAATATCACTCCTGAGACGTGCTGTCATTAACCATGACTTTGGAACTAAATCCTGTGTCTTGTTCTATCTTAGGGACACTTTGAGGGCTTACAGTGTTTATAGGCTGGAAACCAGAAGTTTCATGGCATCACCAAGACTGCAGTTATTTCAGTGCATTAATTCTCATGCACTGTCAGCTGCAGTGAGATGAGGGGGCTAGACCTCCTTCACTTGTACTGAACTGCTACTCTATGAAACACCAGAAAAACTGAACAGAGAGTGCTCAGGATTACTAAACTTGGGGGAAATTATACCACTTTTGGTATATGTTACTTAGTTTGTTTCTGGGGCATGCAAAATTTTTGTCAGCTCTCCCTATTGTGTAATGGTGCCATAAAAATTGATGTTGACTGCTTGGGTTTATCCTTCCTTCATGTTTTCTTCCTGAGAGCCTGTGTTCATTTTACCCATTGTAGGCTCTGCTGACCTACTGTATTCATCAAAGAAAATAAGAAGAGTCATAGAGTATTATGGAGTGGTATTTTCTGTGTCTGTGGAGCCCACATTAAAAACCTCCCCTCCCTGATTAATCTCTTCAAGTGCAAGAAGAATAAGAGCAAGGATCAAGTCATTTAGGAGGGGAAACCAGTTTTGGAATTGTGAAGAAAACTTGTTAGGAGTAAAAGAGGGGCAAAAGTTTAACTGCCTTGAAAGCAGTCTTCAGCCCACTGTGGTTCAGGGACTTTTCGTGGAGAGGCAGCAGCCTCAGGTGATGGCACCCCTCACTCTTCTCTCCCCTGGAGGATCTGTGCTTCTCTGAGCGCATTGTGTTCTGTACTTCTGGGTCTAAGGAAAAATTGAAGTTCAATTTGCCCTTTCGGTCCCAACATAACTTAATATGAGAGGCTGAAAAACAAACCCTGGGTAGAGCTGAATGAAATTTTTGTGTGGGATGTGGAGTTCTGCAGTGTTTAGTAAAAATAACAGGCTGGAAAATAAAAATAACCAACTTGTGTAAGCTAGCACCTGTGACAACTATAATTTTGCTCTGGTCATGAGATGATCACCATGTAAGAGGCCTTAACTCCAGTTTCTAATTTTGTAATTCCTAAGCAATTGTAACTGTCAAGTGAGCTCGCTGTAAGCTATTGTATAAACCCTTGTAACATGGCTGGCAAAGAAAGTGCCGATGGATGCTGGAAGCGTAAAGGATGTTTAACTGTGGCATCTCATATTTATATCTGCCTCAAACCTCTTATTAACCTTCCCATAGTGGATTGTCTGCTGTTCTTACTCAGGAATGCACTTAGGCTTGTGCTTAGCTTTCAGTGGATTTGCAAATCTCACTGAGCTCTGTGGGAATTAAATGTTGCTTAACTGCTGTGTTCATCTGAGACCTTGATTCAATGGCCACTGGTTTCAACCCACAAGTTTTTCTTTCATGGTCAGCTGTCATGATGTCTTTGATTCCCATCTGCAACAAGTGCCCAATACAGGTCTGCCAGACTTGTTCCAGATGTGCCTTCATCATTCTCATCTCATATAGGCTGTAGTTTTTCAAGAGCTTATCCTTAGTCTTGGGTCTTACTGGTGCCGGTGAGGAGCTCTCACTGCATCCATGGAAGGGTTTTGAGCACAAACATTTGCTTTTGGCTGCCGTCTGTGAAAATTTAAATATATATACACACATGCATACAGGATATGTACATGTATTAATTTACACATTCATGTGTAAACGTCTGTGTAAACATACATATGTATGTATACATAGATATAGAGTGTTGTTGCTGTTTGGTGAGCAGCATTTTTCGTTATGTTTCTGAGGCAAGGACTAGAAACATCCACTTCACAGGTATCTACTTGAAGAGAACTATCATAGAGAGGCTGTAAATTATATAAAAAGTGTTTGTTGTTAAACTGTGATAAACTTAGCTATAGGGAAGCAGCTGGCACTTTATTGCTGATGAGTTCCTTTGTGTTTCCCTAAAGCTCTAGCCAGACAATGGCACATTTATAACTTCTAAAAAATTAAATGTGGAGTAGAAAGAGCCAGGTTGGATTTGAGATGTGAGGCGCTCGAGTGGGATTGCTTCAGAGTCATACAGCTGGTTATGCATCTTGTGAAAGCCTTTCTTCCTCCTTTCATTCTGTGTTTGGATGAGTTGATTTCCTTGGGAAAGGGTAGTGTGAGTGATTCCTGCAGAGCATCTCAGCACCTTTAAGAAAAATGGATAAGCCTGGAAGTGGAGGTGCCTATTTGCCTATCACCAAAAACTTTTGGTGATTCCCTTTCGTGGACCAGTGGTGACCGTGGCCATTTACACTCGGTAATTGCTGGACTTTAGCATTGCTGCAAGCCTTCTGCAAAGTCTCCAACTGGACTTTGGGACTGCTCATATAAATATTCAGATACATCCTTCAGCCTAGAAATTTAGCAGAAGAATCTGCTTAATGCCTAATTCCATCCAGTTTGATATTGAGCTAATTGTGCTTTATTTGAATTCATATATTTAAAGTCAGTGTATTTTCTCTTTGGAGTTTCAGGGGTTTTTGCAGTGTTCACTCATGTCTATCTGAGAGAAGTACTTGGTTGTGGCTCTTAGAAAGAAAAAAACGTATTTCCAGAGGCATCTAAATATGTCTCAATAATTCATGTGTGAGCTAGCATGTCTAGTGTTGTTACAGGCAGAGGAGCAAGGCACAAGCCAAGTAGTTGCCCAGGCAGTGAAAGCAGCATTGGGTGAGCTGGGAACTGGTCCCGCTCCCCTTGAGACACAAACTGATGTTGTCACTATGCTTACATTTCTCCTTCCCTCACAAGTGTGGCACAACAGTGGCAGAACAGCGTGTGCACAACAGCTGGATGTTTTCCAGTAAAATAATCAGAAGTGAAATGGCTTATAACATTATGATTTAAAATGCCATCAGTAGGTTGGAGCTGATGTGCCTGTGTTAGAACTGTGTCGTCTTGAGCTGCCTGCAGATGAGAGAAAGATGCCATGCTCCTCTAACTGTGACATAGCTGTCTCATCTCTGGCCTTTGATCCTTCTTGTGTTTCTGCCATACTGATACATGCCATGCTACTCTGATTTTTCCCTTCTCTGTTAGGTGGAAAGCTGGTGCAAGTCTTGGTGCAAACCTCCTGGAGATGGATTGAGGAAATGGCAGTGTTTTCATGTAGAGATACAAGGCTCACGTGAGGAAGAGGCAACACATTGGTTATGGTAGTCATGTGTGTCTGAAATCCACTCGGAAATGAATATTTAATGGTACATTTCAGTATGCTGCTAGCAAAGGCTTGGAAAATGCTGTTTATTCCGATTTCTGTGCACATGTCCTATGGTCTTGCTAATGCAAGTCTTTGAAGGCAGATGAGAGGCCAGCACTGGTGTCTGTAAAGCACTATATGTCAGTGGGGTTTGCTTGGTATTTTTGCAGTGTGTTCTGGGCCTAGAAATTCAAATGAGAGCAGGGCTGAGCAGACAGACTGCTCTGACTTATCCTGAGTAGTCGATGGGATGCATTTTCCATGCCAAGTTCCCTTTTGCAGCCAGTTCAGCTTCTTTGAGTACAGAAAAGGTGGAGGAACAGTGGTCTGGTCACACAGGTGATGGCCCTTCAGGAGGATGAGTGTTCGACACACCTTCGGCCCAGCCTCAGCTGTGGGTAATTTCTATGATTGCTGGGTGGGGCTGGAGAGCACTTGTCAACCTAGTTGGATGAGGGGCTCTTTGTCCTCAGGTGGGGAGCAGACAAGGAGATGTCTTCTAAAAGCATGGCAAGATTTTAATATCTTGTTCTGTGCTGTGAAGCAAAGGAAAGTTTTCCTGGAAAGCAGGGAAGGGTGAAATGGGAAATGGACTTACATGGATTGGAGGTAAGTCCTGGCAACTATGGAGCAAAGATCTCTATGGGCAAGTGGGGGACAGTTGTAAACCTGAGGAAGAGTTTGTTTCTTGTGTAATTTGTACTGTTGTGGACTGTATGTGTTTCATTATATGGTTACAGCAAGCTCACCTGTGTTCTGGAGTGGAAACCGTGGCTAATGAAACCAGGGCCAGTGGTAGGAATGAAAGCACAATTTGAGAAGTTCTGTTACTGGTCTCTAGCTTTGCAATCTATCAGCAATTGCATAGAAAACAAACCCCAGCAAATGAAAATAACTTGCCTCAAAGTGCACATTTGCTGTGGAATAACTTTGTGAATGGGCTTTCCTTCTGGACTTGTCAGCACTCACTTTGGAGTCTCAAGGCTCAAGTAATTTTTTTTCCTGCAGTTAGGAATGGCAATGCAGTAACCTTCAAAACATGTGAGTAACACCAGTTCTGTGTCAGAAAGCTGTACAGCTGAAACAGCTTGGCCAAACTACCCAGAGTGCAGACAAAACGTGCTTGGTCACAACTCAGGTTTTATAGCTGTGTAAAAAGAATAGACCTCTCTCTGATGGGTTTTAAAGGCTGGTGGACTGAGTTATTGACAAGTTGTCTTGGTACTTCTAAAGCAAGTTTGGAAAGTGTCTCCTGAAGGGGTGAATGTCCTGGTTTCAGCAGGGATGGAGTTCATCATTTTAGTGGCTGGTATAGTGCCACGTTTTGGCTTTAGGATGAGAATAACACTGATAACACATTGAGGTTTTAGTTGTTGGTGAGCAGTGTTTGCATGAAGTCAAGAACTTTTCAGGTTCTTGTGCTGCCCTGATAGTGAGGAGACTGAGGGGGCATAAGGGACTGGAAGGAGACACAGCCAGGACAGCTGACCCAAGGGATATCCCACACCATAGGGCATCAAGCTTGGTGTATAAACTAGGAGGAAAGCTGGCCAGAGACTATTGGTTGTGCATCGGTCAGGGGGTGGTGAGCAGTTGCATTGTGCAACACTTGTTTTGTATTATTTGTATTATTTTCCCCTCCATTTCTGTTTTGTTAAACTGCCTTTATCTCAGTCCATCAGTTTTACTGTTTTCTCCCCCTAGTTCTGTCTCCCATCCCACTGTGGGGGGGAGTGAGTGAGCAGTTTTGTGGTGTTTAGCTACATGCTGGGTTAAACTTGATCAATGAGTCTCTACTCAAGGGTGTTTGTGTCTTGAGCAGCTGTGAATGAACATGTGCTCATCTGTGTAAGGGGAAGTGTGATACAGGAAAGGTTATCCTGAAGGCACGTTTAAGAAGAATGAGCTAGGTTTCGACTAGTGAATTGAGGGGTTCCATTTTATGAGACAACGTTGCCTTTTTCTTTGAACAAAATTGGGCCTGTGGTGGTATAAGTGTGTTTATATTTGGAAAAATCCTGCATGTCACCTGATGGGGAGCAGAAGGCTGTGCAGTTTACTCACAGTTCTTAAAAACTGTTGTATCATGTAATCTCTTCTGTAAAATTTATTGTGCCTTGCCTTAGAGTGTTAGGTTGCTGCTTTTGCTCTTTCTGTGGAAGGACAATTTTGGGATTCCTGGGATGTTAAGAAATTCTTATTGCCAACCTGAGTCTACTCTGCCTACATTACTCTTGCTCTGGTGCCAGCATTGTATTCAACAAGTTCATTTTGGAGTTTTTTGTTTGTTTATTTTGTGAAAATTTATTCTATCTCCTTGGTAATGTATATGTAGGAAACAACTAAATGGCCTCTTAATCTTTATATTCTGAGTCTGAATAAGCTGAGTTCATGAGTCTTCCCTCTGAACTGGGCTCCTTGGTTACTCTGCGCACCTTTTTCTCAGTCCCTTTCTGTTTGAAACCACCTGCGTGAAGGAATTTTTAAAAAACCCACCCCAAAACAAAACAAAAACCAACATCAAACTCTAACAATCACTGTTTCTTCCTTGCAATTGTATCTTTGCTGAGTTCTAATCAGTTTCTCATTTCCTGGGTTGTTTTTTCCCCTTTTTTTTTTTTTTTTTGGGTGCCACAGATGTATTTTTCATGTGTAAAATAAGTACCTGCAGGTCTTGAATTGTCCATGTTGCCTTTCTGCTGTTACAACATTGTTGTCTATGGGTGAACTTCACAATCATTTCCAGTGACTTCTCTAGTTTTTGTACCACTTGAGGTGTACTTCCTGCATAAATTCTGACAGATATTTACTTAGTGTCCATCCTTATAGATCCTGTATCCTTTCATGTTTGTTACAATTCTCAAATGTTTTCTCAATGCTATAATCTCTTTTCCCTGTATTGTTTGCTTGTAGTTAGAGAGAAATTGAACAAAATCCTCAAATCTCTTTCCCTTAAAAAATGTCCTGTTTTACTTTCTGAAGAATCACAAACTTCTTGGGTTTAAACGCTATTTTGTTTTGCTCTCCTGTTTCACCACTTAAGCTCATCTCTGTGCTATAGCAGAGCTCAAAGGCAGGAGAGTACCCTCTCCTGTTAGGGCTGTTCCACTCTCTGTGCATAGCCACTACTGGAATGCACCAGCAGTCTTCAAGCAGCAGAATAGCCAACCATGCAGGAACATGCTGATGTTCATCCACACCAAAGGAATACAGAATGGGAAAGGAACAAGTCCCAGGGAAGCTCCCTTGGTGATTTTGTGCTGTTCTCAGCTTTTTAACTTCTCAGCAGGGATGTTGGCTTTTTGCATTCCTTCCTGAAAACCAGCAAACCCATAGTGGTAGTTTAGTTTTCTGGTTGAGAGGGAGGCCCTACAAATCTTGCAGATACCACCCTCAAAAGACATATGTAGCTACATGTCTGAGTTGATTTCGAAGTGTCTTGCATAATCCGGATAATAATCTACTATTTACAATTAGATATTGTTCCAATTTCTTGAATGCTCAAGCATTCATTTTTCTTTGGTAATTGAGTTCCCCTTAGAATTCTACTATTCTGATCTCCTGCTCAGAAAACTAAGCATATTAATTTGAAAAGCTGCATCAATGCCTGGCCAGGGTAATGGTAGCAGAATAATTGCAAGGAAATCTCTTACAACAGATTTATTTTTATCTCATAAAGCTTTCCCTGATGGTTACACTGCATGCCATGAATACGATACAAATGCTGAAGTCTGCATGTGTGTGCCTGCATGGGCAATTTGGTTGGATTTTAACATTCCAAGATACCTTTTTTGTACTTTTTATAAGTGTTTAAAGACCAATTTTTTGAGTGTTTAATCATTCTGTCTTTCTCTTTATCATGAATTTAGGGTAAAGGAATTGCGCTGAGAGAAGTGATACCTTCTGCCTGCAGGATTTATGCACATATAGAGTGTATTTATGCACACTGGAATAAAAGTCACGTTCCAGTCTCTAAATGGAGATGAGGTTGTGTTCTACTAGATGTAGAGCAAACAATTAATAAGGGACCAGAGGCCTTTACAAAGAGCTTGTAGCTCTTCGTAAAATACGGGTGTAGAGGGGTGAAGCTACGCCCAGTGTCATGCAGCTGGTGGTAGAGTCTTAGCCATGCAGGTCAGGGTTGTTGGTGTTTGAAAACAGTGAGTATAAACCTTGATCTGTCACGTCAGCAACCATGTCTGGTTAATACCTAGTTGGACTAGGTAATGTAGTTTTAGTTAAGCAGTTTAGAATGGTATCAAATACCCTTTTTTTCCTCCTGGGGGTTGCCTATGAGGAGTATCTGTGTATATTCAGACCAAGTAGGAGATGCCATTATCATCTGAGGTATGTCTAGAGAATGGTCTTCAAACCTTGAGTTCTACCTTATTAATTAGTGCTGTTGAGCTCTGGGCTGGAAGTTGAATGATGGACCTGACATGTTTCATGTTGCTGGAGTTACTCTCCCTATTTCACTTGATGTTATTTTTTTGGGTTATTGTTCCTCTGTTGTTTCACCTACTGGAGTATTTTGTGAAGATGTGAAGAAACTTGAACAACAAGCAGATGATTAGCTGGGTCCCTGATATATATGGATATATGGAGTTTGTGCTTGTCTTACATTTCTAGATAGGACTTTTGTTTTCACTCATCACAAGGTCAAGTGGCATAATCTTGCATTTTCAGAAGAACTGGGTGGCCAACTTCCATGGAAGTTGACTGGAGTATGTGAATCTATACCTCTTGAAATGCCAAATGCAATTTGGGCCTGTTTTCATGTGTATTTGGTAGTTTGATGGACTTAATGAGACCTCAGGATATAATAGAAGGCAAACTACTTGAATCAGCACAAGAGAAGAAAACATCAGAAATGTGGCTCACAGTGAAATCAAAGTACTCTAGGGATGCAGAGATAGTTATCATTCCTTTTCAGATTTGCTGCACACCCCCATTTTCTATAAAAATATAGATGAATGCCTCTGTAGATATACATTGTATGTCAACAGTTATGGAACACAGTGGTGTTAGCTTTTTGGTATTTACAAGTGGTTGTTGTAGAGGTTTTGCACAGTAATCCTACAGCTGCAGCATTTCATGTGGAACTTTTACATCATGGCAATCAGACAAGTGATGTTTCAGATGTCAGATTTTCAAAGGAAAACTGGAAATGCAAAGCCTTGTTCAGAATCTCTCCTTTCCTCTGCCACTTATACTGATCAGCTGAAACTATTTCAGAAAAGAGTCTCATTTTCCCAGTGAAAATTTTAAGCAGTGCCAAAGATAGATCTTCCTGTCTCCTAGAGCACGGACAAGGTGATCCTTGGACTGACCAGGGGTCTGAAGCATGGAATATTTCAGTTGGAAGGGACTTAAAATGATCATCTAATCCAACTGCCTGATCACTTCAGGGCTGACCAAAAGTTAAACCGTGGTATATTAAGAGCATTGGCATTTCTCAGTGGAAAATGCTGTCTGTAATTCCTAGGATGGAGGAAGTAGGATTTGGGTTCCTGCTTAGGGAGTCTGTGCATAAGGAATAACTGTGCTTTTTCTTCTAACTCAAAACAGCTTTCTTCCAATGTCTTGATGCTTGCCTTTGTTCTGTGGTGATGCTTTGCTCATACAGTGATGCAAACTCGTCTTGAGCGGTGTTTGTAGTGACATAGAGACTTGTGTGTGCTTGCTGATAATGCAGGGTTTTGTACAGCGATAAAGCAAATGGGGACATCAGACCATCAGACTCAGTAGCTGAAAGGGGTTGATTTCCCACCAAAATGCTAGAATAGGAGAACTTTCTGCATTACTAACTCAGGTACAAATTTGACTGTATGTAATGGCAAAAACATGTCTCTGTACCTAGTGTAGTACCCCATCTAGGTACACCAATGTGCTCAGGTGCAGCATGACCAGAGCCTTAAAACAAAGGACAAATAATCTGTGAAATATATGAATAAATAAACCCAAGGAAAATAGAGTGTATGTACCTAACCACAAATTTGCTATCACATTTCTCCTTGCTGGGTTGGCTTAATGTGATGTAACGATAAAAGGCTGAATATTAAGGCACTTTTTTTCTGCTTCCATCAGCGAAGTCACTTTGAGTTTTGGCATTGCCTCCCACCAATCATAAATATCCTTGGCAAAAGCACATTTTATTATATATACAGAAACCAACCCATCCTTGGCATATTTAGTTTGTTTCCTGCCTCACTTTATTGGATGGTAGGACAAGCTACCTGTGTCTGTGCAGGTATGTGTATAGATGTAAAATCATAAATATTTACCTAATATTGAAGGTGGCATTTTATGTAAAGCAGAGGGTAAGCTGCAGAAGCCAAGGTACTGTTTTTTGCTGGGGTGTTTTCCCTAGTTCTTGCTGTCAGAAATGCTGGTGTTTTTCTTGGTATGTTCCACATCTCTTTCCTGTTGGTATGTGTGATCCATTGTTGCCAATATTTACCAGATGGTTTAGTGGGAGGGTTTACAGTTTATTTTAGTGGAATCTCTATTCTGTTGGACAGTAGCATTGCTTGCCTAGCAGAAGGCTTTGAAGGTGACAGTGATCTTGAGGTCTCTCCTGATTCCTTGTGCCCTTTCCTCCTTGCCAGCCCAGGCTGGGAAGGGGCATTATGCTGAAACACCCAGGGACCTTTCCCTCCCAGAGAGTGAGACATCTGAGGCAGCTGGCTCTGCTCCTGCCCTGCAGTCGCCTTCCTCCTTCAGCAGGAGACATCTGGGTTGCTTGGCTGCTCTCCTCTGCACCAGCTGCTGACTTGACCCCGCACTGCCAACCCCCTCCCCACAGCAGCGTCCCACAACTTCCCTCCCCTTGCCCACTAATTCTCTATGAATTAACATTTTGGATAGTTTAATTCTGTTTCTGTGTGAATTGTAATAATGTGCACACCTGTGCAATGTGCATCTGTTGGTATGTGTGCTTTTGACCTGGGCTGGTGCATTAGCAATTTCAGATTGGCAGTCGTAGTCTCAAAACCTGTGTGGAGTTCTCCGAGTGTAGCTCTCACGTTGGAATGGGAGTTGGCATCCTGTTTGGGGAAACTGACTTTGATTTTGTGTGGTGGACTCCTGTGCCTCTATCCCCAAATTAATGGAGAAATGAAAGGTTTGCACTCTTTGGAATTGTAGACTTGGAGGTGATGATAGGTTAAGAAAAATTTACATTCCTTTCATCCTCTGTCTGATGTATTGGCCCCCGGAGAGTAGATGAACTGTGTCCTTAGGGCTGGCAGGAGCTCTCTTTAAAAGAAAAAACCTTCTATCTTGTTCTTAGAAGCTAGACAAAGTATGTTATGAAGGAAGGGGCATGACTGAGGTAGGGGTGGGGAAAGAACAAGTATGCTGAAATAAAGGCACTAACAAGATCCATTAGGCCAGCTAAGAATTCCTTGATGTCCTCTGTGGTTGTGTCAGACCTCTGCATA
Organism: Oxyruncus cristatus; assembly: GCA_013399855.1. Lineage (NCBI taxonomy): Eukaryota > Metazoa > Chordata > Aves > Passeriformes > Cotingidae > Oxyruncus > Oxyruncus cristatus. The sequence continues at coordinate 398,874 of VXAY01000770.1, read as the reverse complement.
ACACACTTGAACTTAGCAGTGAACTGTGGAGTTCAGTTGGCATTTGCTTTGTTGTTTGGGTTTCTTCTATTTTCTCTTTTTTTCTTCTTTTTTCTTTTTTCTTTTAACATACTGATGTGGTTTTTATAGCAAACATCACAAACAGAGTATGTACCCTGCACCAACAGAATATATTTTTTAATATATTTTGGCATTCATACTGTGTCAAGTATTGAATATCTGCTTTCCACTCCACTGGCAAGTCCAAGGAAATGGCAGGCCACTGGAGAAGCATTGATTTCTAGATCATGTCATTAGAAGTGCATTATAAAGCTTGGCACAAGGTTTGTCTTAATCCATCTTTTCACATCCTTTAGAGGAGAGAGAGATGAGTGCTGTCAAATCACCAAGTGCCTCTTCTGTTCAAAGCTCCTGCATCTCATTGCAGGAATGGCTGGGCAGAGCTGTTCTTCCAAACTCCTATCAGTGATCAAAGGCAAATTGAGATGCTGTCCTTCCAGCCATCTGTTGACTTTGGCATCTGCTGGGGTGAAGGATGGCCATTGACATGTATCTTCCATTACTTCTTGTATGACAGGGAATGTCATCTTCCTCCCTAACGACAGGGAGATGTTGATTTAGCTGACTGTTCACTTTCTGTGTTCTAACAGTAAACACTAAGTGTGATGGAAAGACATACAGCAATAAAACTGAAGGACAGAGATAGGATGGGGGTTGGAAGGAGGGGCTCATAACTCTTAAAAATTTACTTGTTTTGCTTTGGCTAAATGGGGTTTAGTGGGATAAATTTTACAGGACATAAATCCTGGGAGCTGTACTTTTCCTTATGGTGCTGCCTGGAATGAAACATGAAAACTTAACACTGTTCAGTTTTCTGAGGCAACTTGTGTGGGGTTTAAAATCCGGTTATTTTTGGATTTGTTCCTTTTTGTTTGTTAGGAGTTTTTTTCACTTCCAGCCCTGTGTTTTAGAGTTGTTCCTTAGAGATCTGGTGCTTTCAGTTGTGTCTTACTTGATATGCAGCTGTGTATTCATTTTTTTTCTAGTTTGAAGAGGTATAATATGTCATTTCTGCCAGTATTTGTCTACTTCACCTAAGACAACCTAGTGCTCATCTTGGAGTCCCTTTCTCATGCTGACAAGTACCTAAAATCCTGTATTGGCAAGACTCTTAGCTGTTGTGTTTCAAATACTGGCAATATAAATATGACCTTTACCTATATGTACGTGTAGAAGTGTACACTTAATGTATGTATGTATGTGTGGGTATATGTAGGAAAAATGAAGTGATGATTAAAAAGAAGAAATCAACAAACCAAATGTGTCTTGAAAGGGCTCTAATTACAAAGAGACAATAAACTGTCTCTAATTAGGCCAAAAACCAGGGTAACCTTAATTTTTAACACTCCTTGACTCTGTAGGTCCTTATCAGTTGTAACTTGGAGATAATGCAAAGACATAGTTTTTGTCTCCATATATAAGGTTAGAACTTGGAATTTCTGGAATGCCATAGTTAAAGAGAAGGCATATTCAAGCTGTTGGTAGCTTGAAAAATAATAATGCCTGGAGCTATTCAACCATCAACTTCCTCTTTCAAACTAAAAAGAAAAATATCCCGCTCCCCATTAGAGGGAGGCCAAGCTGCAATGCTGAATGAAAAATTACTTTTTGAGGAGTATTTTAAAAAATGAACCATCTGGGTCTGAATTCTTTCCTGACTCTTAAAAATTACCCTGTTTTTGTCAGGATGAACTCGTTGCTCAGTTCCTGTCCATCAGCTGACACTACATACTCCAAGCAGGCAATTTCTTTCAGTGCTTTATTGACAAACCACTTTCATCCAAATGCCAGCGGCAGTGTGGGTGCAATTCTGATCAAGACTGATGGGGAACTTGCTCACAGCCACAGGGGACTCTGAGGTGAATTGGCTGCAAAGCTTGTCTCTGCATGTGTGAGAGCTACCATGCAGCTTGTGTACACTGAGTATGAGAAATCTAATGATAAAACAGAGTGAAGTGGGAGTTGGAGTAAGTATTTGCTTGCTGCAAGTACACAGTTGTTGACTCAGGTGGAAGGGCAGCTTTGAGGGGCCTGGATGTTTGTCACAGCACAAGGCCAGCCAGCTGATTTCCATCCAGAGAGGTGGTGTTGGTGTCTGAGTCATGTTTTCCTCAGAAGTGAGGCATGGTGGAAGTTCTTCCAAGTGCAGTAGTTTCCTAAACAAGACTGTGAGTGCAGTGTTGGTCAACAGTTCTTGCTTATTGAAAAAATTGCCATGGCAATAAAAATAGGAATTCAAGACCAGAAGAAGAGAAGTTGGGTACTAAAATATACATAATGGCCTCAGGGGACCTTTTATCTCTTGTAGAAGCTTAGTCCAGCTGACTTGTGCATGTTCAGAGTTGATTCAGTTTGCTGACCAGTGTACACAACTGCACTATGTTAGCAGGGTGAAGTGCTTTTTCCTAGTGCTGGGGCTAAGTAGGGACCTGAGCTTGATTCAACTTTAGGTTGCAGAGCTGAGATAAGCTTGGGCAGAGGCTCCCTGCTCTTGTGCAGGCTGCAGGTTGGAGAAGGCTTGGGATTGGTTCCTTGTGTATGAAGGTTGCACCTTGCAAGATTGGGCTGTAAAAGCACTAGGTACCATGGAGAAGCCTTTCTTCTCTTGGTTACGTGGAGAAATGGCATTTGGACTTGTCTTATGCTGCCCCAAGATCTATTTAAATGTTCTTGACTGTTGAATAATTACAGCTTCAGTGGGGATGGATCATACAGAGTCTTTTCTGGTAATACCAAATCAGCTTTATCAGAGATGTAGAGTCACATATTTGCACTGCAAATTATATGTGTGTGTGTCTTTCTCTCCTAGAGGGCTTGGGTAGTTGTTTTTGTAAAGGCATGCAAAAATACAGCAAGAGGCATTTAAAAAAAAAGACTGGTAATGAATTTGGACACTGAAAATGTAAATCTTGTTATTAATCTCAAAAGCTGCGAAACATAATATCTCATTGAGAATTATTGCCTCTTAACAGCTCCATCTAAGACTGCATTTTTAGCTGAATAGTCTCATTTTTGCTGGACATTTAACCTTATATACATGTAATTTATGGTGGATTAATTTAACAGGTTTTAAAACTTCCAGAGTAGAACAGGGGTTGTGATCCCAATCCTGACTGTGAACAAGCTTTATTCCTGTTTGCTGTGTTTCCCTTTCCTTTGTGCCAGACTCTTTTGTGGCAGTTCACAATACCTCCAGTGAGTGGCTACCTGTAAAAGCCAGCAGCGCGCTTGGATAGAGTAGCAAAGAGTTGTGTGACTGTTGGTTGGCAAAAGGTATAATTTACTCTATGCTCCTCCCACACAGGCCCAGGGCATCCGATCCACATCAGATCTGGAGCTTATCTCTGAGTTACGCAGTTGCCTGCAGACCGGGGTGGCCTTGATCGTTTTTGGTTTTTGTGGTTGTGGGTTTTTTTGTTTTGTTTTGGGTTTTTTTTTTTTTTGGTTGTTCTCCTTGGTGGAACCCAGCTGTCTTTTGATATGCAGGAAATAATCAGGTGAACAGAAAAGGAAAACCAGGGTGTAGTGGTAGGAGGTGGGAAATGAAGAAACATTTAGATGGAATCACGCTGCTGTGCTCTCAGCATCAGTACTGCTTTGCATTAACTCCAGCTACTATCTGAGGCCTGTTGCCACTAAGAAAGTAGTTCTTGTGGCAGTAGGTGCTCCAATATCCAGCCTATTCTCTTCCTGAAATGCCCATTTTCTCACTGGCATGCATGACTGGGTCCTGTGACAGAGACGGAAGCCTGCAAGAACACCTCCAGCCATAAGTAACCCCTCAAAAACCTGTGAGAAATTAACTCAGATTTTCTATCTAACTTGGCTCATTAATTAATTCTATCTTTGCCCCCATTACACAATTAGAAGTATTGCCAGTGTCCAAATGTGCGATTACTACATCTGTTAGGAAAGGGAAGAAACAAAAGAATTAATGTTGATGATAATTTATACTGACATACCAAGGATGGGGAAAGCAGTTGGAGCACTGAAGACCTGGCTGAGGCTTTCAACTGAACATTTGGAATGATCTAATGATTTGGACATTGTTCTTCTGTTATCTCCTATTGTTTTTCTTTACTCCCTGCCACCCAGTGACCCAAAAGTCCTTTAAAATACACTGGTATGCTGTTTACACATCAACACTGGAAAATATTCCAGGACATTACAAAGATTTGGTTAGCAGGAAGTCTTTCAAATAGAAATATATAAATCTGTAACTTTTTAAAATATCATATTTGTTTTTTTAATTAGCATTTTGAAGCACCTTATATTTAACATGCCATGTTTCTGTTGCTGTGTCTGTTGGGCAAGACCAGTTTTCTGCCCCTTTACATGGCAGAAGGGACTGGTGCTTAGGGGAAGGAGGCAGCCTGTCCTGTCCTACAGCATCCCCCTCCACCCACAGTTGTTTAGGAGGTGTGAGATTCCTGCCTACCTACTGTCCATAGGTTTGTTCAGTGCCTTTGGAATCACTTGCCTGTCTCCCCAGCCTTGTGCCAGCAGCAGGTCTCAGGTATTCACCTCCTCCTGTGCACATTTTTTATTTTATCTCTTCTAAATTGATCTCCTTGTAATTTTACCAGTTCCCCCTACTTTCTGCAGCATTTGGCAATTCTGCTTCCTTACACTGCTTCACTGCACCTGTGTTTTTGTAAACCTTAGAACAGCAAACCCTCTTCAGCTTTCTCCCCCTAAACTGAGTAGTCTGAATCCTTGTACTCTCTCCTTCCCTTTATCCTACCAGTTGCCTTTGCCAAACTGCTGCAACATTCTCTAGACCAGGAATGGGCACATGCTAAGGGCTTGTGAAGCAGCAAAGCAACACCTGTCCTTTACACAGTATACCTCCAGATGATTCACAGCATTTTGTTAATTCTTTTTGTGGAGGCCACTGCCAAATGAGCCAATGATTTTGAATAATTGTCAGTGATCACTCCAAGATCTGAAGTTGTGAATTCTATGAGTTCATCGTTACAAAGGCATGGTTTAAGTTATTATCCCTACATGTATTATCTCTAAGCTTATTTAGTGAGGGTCAGCTGCCTCTTCCTTGCCTGCTCACTTGACTTTTTGTCTTTATGCTGGCATTCTTCACCATTGCTGTGACATTTGACTACCCACAATGATTTAGTTTTACCTGCAGCCTCTGAGATTTCACTGTTTCTCCCTTCTCCAGGTCTGTGATGAAGGTACTGAATGAAATCCTCCCATGTATCCCTGGGGGACCCTGGTGCCAGCTTTTCTTCATCGCCAAACCTTTTGCTTCTTAACCAGCTTTTGGTCCATAACAGACCCATGACAGCTTAGTTTCTTTAATAATGTTTCACATGGGGTTTTGTCAAAGGCTTTTTGAAAATTCAATTATTTTGAAAATCCATTTATTCACACACCAACTGACCACCTCATGTGACTCCAGGTAATCGAGACAGGATTTCCCTTTGGAGAATACATGCCAATTCTTTCTCAACAAGGTCTTCCTTATCCGTATGACTAGGGGGTTTATTCTTCATAATAAAGTCTACCACCTTAGCAGGGTTGGAAACGGGACTTGGTGGTCTCTATCTTCCAGGACCCCCTCCAGTGCCATTTACTGGAGTTTTGAGGCAGCAGTAACCACCAAAATGCGTGTGTACAATCAAGGGAGATCAGGACCCTCCAGTGGCTTTGGCAGCATTGATAAAGTTTTCTATATGTCCTTCAGGTGTGTTCCTTGTCCTTTTTCTTCTGTTTCTCCTGTGAAAGTGCTGCTCAGGGCAATGGGATCTCAGAAGAAATGGTGGCTATGCTCTGGGTGGCTACACCCCCACCTCAGGGATGGGCTGCTCTGAAGGGGTTGGCAGGATGCTGGACTGCACAAAATGTCACCCTGCAGATCCCTTCTCCTGGGGGAACATCCCTGTGGCCACATGTTGGTGTTCTCCAAAGGGCCCCGGAGATTTTGGAGCCTTTTTGAGGCTTTTCTGCACTAAGGAAAACAGGGTGACCATGGGTGGCCCCCTGGGCTGGGGTAGCTCTGAGGGACTGGGTTTGCAACAGGCAAAACCACACGTGTTTGTCCACTGGGGGAGGACACTTACGAATTCACCCCACAGAACATATATAGAACAAATTAAAACAAAACCCTCAAGAAAAAAAGAGACTGTGCTTCCACATAGCTTCTCCGTGACTCCAGGAAACATGGGGGCAGCATGCAGAGCAGTTTGTGTCCCTGAAATTTCATGGAGGCTCCAGTGAAGCGTCACCAGCTCTTTAGTGCGATGGTTGTCAGAAAAAATTCAAACGTGGCAGATCTTGCATGTTAGCAGCTCAACAGATTCTAATGTGAATGTGATGTCCCAGGCAAAGCCATGTGCTTAACACTGCTTATTACACTGGTATTTGGATAACTGCAAATGCAAATTGAAAAACCATTAAAATAGTGTTGCTATTAATGTATTCTGTTAATAGCAGGGGGTGGTGACTCCTGAGGTTTCTCATGAGTTATGATCATACACAGTTGATAGGAAAAGGTGCAGTGTGGGTAGTTTTGCTGCGCTGCTGCCTTGCGGCCTTCTCAAATATTTGGTAACCAGACGAAGGATTTGTTTAGATCCTGGAGAGCAGGTGCCTGTTGTTCTACTGCAGGCAGAGCAGTCTGTTACCCTCCCACTAAAAACTGCTCATGGTGTTGTGCTGGGCTGTGTGTGTTGTCCTTAATGCCACCACCACTGCTGTGCCTGTGGAGTTTGGCTGATGGTGGGAGAACCCGTCTGCAGTGCTGTCTGTGCCCTGTTGCCTTTGAGGTGCTCTCCCTTTTAAACCTGGGGAGGGGATGAATCTTTACAATTAAAGGTGCTGTGCTTTCTTTTTGATTTGTCTTTATCAATCACTCCTCATGATGCTGTGGCAATACATATTCCCTATGAAAAATCAATAGCTACAGGGTTCTTGTTACTGAGGCAGCCAACTAGCAGGCAGTGGGGCTGCAAGTCAGGATCAGGGTATTCCTCTTGATATAGAAGATGGCTGGCCATCTCACTGTCTTTCACTTTAATTGGCATATCAGTGCCACACATGCTTTTAAAACTAGACTACAGCTTTAATAAGCGGTATCATGGATCCTGCATGAGTTGACTTGTGCATCCAATCCTTTTCTTCCGCCTTTAATGAGTTTAATTACAGTGGTCCTTCTAAGGAGCCTGTCTGCTTTCAGGAGAGGAGGTTTTAGCACCATGCTGGCCTCTGCAGAATAGGCCAGGCTGTAATTCTGGCCATGCTCAAAGTTATCACAAGCATTCCATTGATTTCAGTAGGGCCAGGACATTATCTAACCTGTTAAACAAAAAAAGCATGTGTACATTTGAACAGCTCTGAGCCAGCATACTACTTTGTATTATGTTCGTGTTCTTTGCCACTGTATATACTGACACATATATTAAATTAACCATGTCATCTTGTAAACTGATGATACAGCACTGTGGCTGCTCTAAAGCTGAATTGTTGTTGCATTGACTTGGCTGTAGTATTTGCTAGGTAGGTGGATTTATTTACATGCCTAGCTGAAATTAAGCTTATTGGAGTAGATTTCATTGGGATTTTCATTTCTTTTTTTCCTTCCTCTTTATGATTTCTTTCCTGAAAATTTGTAGTCATATTGTGAGATAAATGGGAGTATTGACACTATGGAATACTTGTCTGAAACTCTTGCAGATCAAAGCGTTCAAAGCCCTTTGTCTTTCTTTAGAAACTGAGTCTGAAATTGATCTGTGAAACTTGTTTCCTAAAATTGGAGCAAAGATGGGTATCTTCATTCAAACTGAAATTCTGATCCATAAAAACGTTCTTCACTCAGGTTGCAATTTCATTGCATTGGTATGACAGAGTTCTAATTGCTTCAGCAATAAGTTTATGGCTGAAATGCAACTGAGGAAAGTTAGGCACATCTCTGTAGGTTTTCAAGGATTAAGCAATATTTTCCCTTTCACTGGTGCTTGTTTCCTTGTTCCCATGGTGATAGCTATTAGCGGATGGAGCAGCTCTGAAGATGTAAGTATCAGTAGTCAAGCTGTATGTGAAGTTGCAAGGTAAGAGCATTTTAGTAGTAGATTTTCAAAATATCTGTAGTTTTTTGGGGCCAGCTGGAGCCATTGGAAAAAGATTCTTTGCAGTGCCCTGAAAGCAAATTCCTTTAAAGCTTCTTAAAAATCGGGCATTCCAAACTTGCTTGCTTCAGGTTTTATACATGATGTAAGCTTGCAAACAGGCATATTTCAAGTCTTAGGTTTTGGAGGGTTCTTTTTTTCAAATGCTCTTGCAAAAAGGCAGTGTTTGGGGGAAGCTAGTCAAAAGAAGAAATTATTTAGAGCAAGTGTTTTGCACCTCTATCGCTCTATGTGCTGCCAGACCAAGTGGCTATTTTAGAAAGGGAGCATTTTATCAACCTCAACAGATACACAATCTGTCAAACACAATTGACTGTTAACTCTGTTGCTGGAGAGCCTGTCAGGAACAGCAACTCAGTGACTGAAACAGAGTTGATAGATCTGTTCAGAGCAGCACCTGTTGTTGAAGGGGTAAGGCAATATTTAGGCATTGGTTTACATACATAAATAGTGAAATTTATCTTGAAATACTGGAGCCCATATGCTCAAATTTACAATGGCAGCAATGTTCTGGTGTATCTGAAGCCCTCCTCTTCAAATCTAGAAGGCAGAAGAGCTGCATGTGGTGTATTAAGCACAGACTCTTGTTTGTTTGTTTGTTTCTGGAGGGTCTGTTATAAGACAATCCTTGTTTCCTCAGGAGTGTCCGTGGGGAAAAGGAATGTCATGGCTTTTTAGCTTCAGTCAGGAATTGCATAAAATGTTGACTTCCTCAAAGTCTAATTAATATCTTTTCCTAATTAAAAAAAAACCAAGCAGCAAACTAAACCTGGCACCCTGTAAACTGCGGCTGGCATTTTCATTGCAGCAGGAGCAGGGATAAGCTGGCCGTGTGGGAAATGTTCTTTGCATAGTGGAAAGGAATCTCCTCTGAGGTGTGAGACTGAAGCAGGCACACACACGTCCTCTCAAATTGTCTCTGCTCTGGACTGGCAGGAGGCAGGGCTGTGATGGATGGTTGCCTTCCTAGATGCCCCTCACTCGTTTCATTATTTAATTACACAGAGATCTGAATGCTGGGCAATAAAACTCCATTTTCACCCATAGCTGATTTCCATTTAGTCTGTCATGTTAATAGTGAAATAAATTGCTCTAATTGCCTGCAAACTTCATCAAATTCATATTTCTTCCCTTTTTTTTTATATTGAATATTTATTAAACTTCATGTCATGTCTTGCTTGGTTGGTAAAAGTGGCCCAGTCTCTGCGTAACATGCTTTAAAATGCAGGGTATCACATTTTCCCTCTTCCTCTTGAATTTTAATTTAGATTGTGAAGTTCTGCACTTGTGTTCATATTAATCATGCCATTTGAAGAAAGAAGAACAAGTTTGCAGAGCATCCTTGTCTCTATATCAGCTATGGCTCTGATTGAGCTTCTTGTTTAAGGGAAGAAGCCCTTTTTGGGGCCAAATCTGAGGCTGGTGTGAGTTTTCCTGACAGAGGGCTCTGCTGTTGATGTGCCTGCACTGGGAGTGAGAGGCTTTTTTCACAAATTCAGTTTAAATTTGTGAAGTGGTCATCTCTTTGGAGCTGTGTGTGTTCACATACTTTTCAACTGCAGATGCCTGCAGGAATGGTCAAGTGATGGGGGGGGGCAAAAAGTAGCAACAACTGAGTATTTATTTAGCTGTTAGTGTTTCCCATTCCTATTCTAAGTATCTCTTGGCTATTTACTTATCTACTGACTCTTAGATACTTTGTTTTCTTTGAGAATCTCTGCCCTTGGATTTGTTTATCTACATGAGATCTCTGCTGTCACTTTTTTTTCCTTATTTTAATTTTTTGAAAGTAATTTGTGGGCTTCATGTTCATGGAGAATATGTAATAAAAGTGAAAATGAAAGGCTCCAAAGCCACATGGCAAAGAAAAAAAAAAATCTGAGAGGACTGAATTTTATTTTCAGCTATTGATATTTATTTCCTCCAATCTAATAATTGTAGGGGCAATTTTGATGGTTTTATTTCTGAACAGTTTAATTCTTGATTTGCAGACTGTGTGTATTTTGTAGAACTGAGTTGGAAACCTCTAGGTAGTACCGTAGTTAATGCACAGTACTAAGCAATGTGCACGCTTCTTCCTGCACACTAGATTTAGCAGCTCAGATAGGGTCAGATATTTACGAGCAATTTTAGTACCATAATTCCAATTAAGTATTTGCCTGAGGAGGAAGGTAAAGCACCTAAGCTCTCATGAGAGCAATGAAGAGATGTTGCAGTGGTTAGAGCATCATTTGGCTGCTTTGTGAACTGCCTTTGGTTTTTAGCTCTTCTGGAGTTTCTTTCTGTTTGGGTAAGGTGCCTCTCTTGACTTTTGAGGTTGAGAGCACTTCTCTACCTCCTTACATCTCTGTAGATGGATATTCACCAGCTCCTCTTTCATGCACCAGTCATCTGGTTCTGGGAGCAGTCTCCTATTCTGTCCAGTGCTTCAGATGGCACCCGTCAGCATGTTAGTGTTGCTGGGCAGGTGGGTGGCCACACAGGGACATCTTGCTTCCTCTCCTTGCCTTTTTAGAAGATCTTGGAACCAGTTGTAAGAGCAGTTGCATTTTCATGCTCTATTCCTTAGAAAAATGATTGTGTTCAAATGCATACTTAGATCGCTGTATTTTGCCTCCCAAGTCAGCTCTGTCACTTCCAAAACTGACAGGAGGTAAAATTCAGCCTTTTTTTGATCCTTTTTCTAAGTGCTTGTAGGTTTAAATTGCTGCTCTACCATTTTCCATTGAAAGCATGTCCTTTTAAAAATTGTGATTAACTACCTCTTTCTTTGATTTTTCTGTTTGTTGGTTGTTTCCTTTTATCTCCCCTCCCCAAGCTTCTAACCACACTGGCATTATTCTTTATGGATATAATTAAAGTATGGTACATGCGTAAAATGCTGAATTGAGAATGTATCTGCATTTAAAAATATATAAAGGATTTGACTAGGCTATTGATCAACCCCCAAGTAGAAAATGCAGTGAAAAGAGTTTATCTGTGTGTCAAAGGCTTCTGTCAGAACTCCTGTGGAATTGTGTATAATGGTTTTGTGCACTATTCATAGTCAGTCGTGGTGCCACAATGGCATAGACTTGCTGAAAGAGTCCTAGGCCAATTTAATTAAAAAAAAAAAAAAAAAAAGAAAAAAGGAAAGAAAAAAATTAGAAGTATGATTTGTATTCCAACTAAAGAAATGAACATGTAAGTACTTATCAACAGGCACAGCTTTCATGTTTATTCATCCGAGGACTAGAAGCACATATTTTAGCATCTGAATGATTATAAATATGTTTACTAGCTATCAAAATAGGAGCTATTTAATGTGAGAATACCAATTCATATTCTGATGTGTTTTGCTTTTGACTACTAGTGTTAGTTATCCTGTTCAGCATTCATAGTTCTGGCATTCATCATTTTCAGCTCACAACACATTGAGATGTAACTGAGGACCAGTGTCAAAGAGGTTAAGTGACACAGTTGTATGTTTTGATTACTTTTACATCTATAGTGTGTCTCATCAGAAAGATTGGATGGAGGCATTATGAATACATGCAGTATTACCCACTGTATCAGAAAAACAGCATTTTTTCAATTTCTCTTTTTTTAAGTAATATACTTGTCCAAGAAACGAAGTCAGTAAATAAACCTTACTCAATTAAAAGTGATTGATGCTTGCCTTGAAATAGCCATTTTCAAAACACACCTTTTGTAGCTGGAAGAAAGCAGCTGATGATCGTGATCTAAGAACCTACTGGGGCACACTTGTATGATGCTGCATTCATTTCTTACTTTGTCTCATCCAACATGATAAAATGTTCATTTGCTGCAGTTCCCCATTTTTGTTCTTTTTAAGTGCTTGGTAAGATGTCTTTCCCAAAAGTTCATCCAGCTGGAGCTTACATCAGCAAAATCAACTCTCCATCAAAGTCTGGCATCAGCAAAAAAAAAAAAAGGGGGGGGGGTGAGGTAAGGAAAGAGCAAGTCAGCAGGAGAGGTCAACCCAATGCCCCCAGGTTCTGGATTGAATACTGACAGGCTTCAAGAGCAGCCTCTGATCCTGTATCCAGTCCACTGAAAACAGTGGGTACGGAACCCTTTCCTCATTTTGCAAGAGTGGGTTTTGCTGTAAGACTTAATCTACACTCTCATTTTCAAAAGTTATAGGTCTGTTTGGCATATAATTCTGTTTTTGCTTCCTGTCTCAGTCTTATCTGATCTCTTTTCTTTCCTAACTTTTCTGTCAGATTATTTGTGGGTGTAATAATAATGTTTAGCAGCTCACTTTCTCCAAAGCCTTGGGCTTGCCTCACAAACTAGAGCACAAATCGCGCTCAGATGGTTGCACAGTGATTTATGAACAGCACTTTCCATTTCAGCAGCTCTTTACTGGCCTCTGAGCTGGAGGGTCTTCGTAGTTCCTGTCACTCTGGTGCTGATTTTTCCAGTTTTTTGGGCCTGCTGAAGCTGAAAGAATTCATGCCATTGTTTGTGAAATCTACCATGGGCTACCCTTCCTGTATTGAAGGACAGCTGGAAAACAAACTCTCCCTGAGATTTCATTGGATTTTGAAGGGTCACTCGAAGTGCTTTGCTAGCAACTATGAAGACCTGCTGATGTTTCATGAGTGTCCTTGATGACTTAAAATAATAAATACGGGCTAAATGTGATTGGGCTTTTCTGCCTTGTCCCTCTTGTTTTTTACATTGGAGCATTTTGCTGCCAAGTAGTGTATTCACTGTTCTCTGTGTGCTTCCTCTAGTAGAGTCCTACTTGCTAAGTGTGGTGAAGTTTTTATAAACCACAGAAAAACTTTGCTGTTCTTCTCTTCCTTTCATGGTGGTTCTTTCTAAGTCTTTGTTTTTCTAGATGACTGATTCCTCTCTCAATCTTCCATTGCTGCTAATGCAGACAGTGAACTGATGTTGTCTGAATATGTGGTCAGAGTTCTACTCTCATTAGACCTAATATTGGGTCTCATTTGAACCTCTAAAGCCGAGCTTCGAATGAAATTCAAGTTTTTCTTGCACTGATGTTCTGGCTAGAATTGCTTGTAGTCTTTCCAAACTCCTCATTTCTTGCAGGTCTTAAAGATTCCTTAAGTGCCACATATTTTTTCTCTCTGTACAACCATTCAAAGAATTGGTTGGAGGAGCAAAATGATGGGAGCATTTTCGTATCAGGTAGTGAAAATTCTGTAGCTCAGTAATTTTTCTTCCTCGTAACTTTGATTAATACATGAACTAGGTAAGAAAGAACATTGTTTCCCAGTGCTTAATATCCTTCCTTGGGAGATTTTCACTTCCTGCCCCCTCCCCATGCCTGCCTTATATACACTCTGTTTTTGTCTTTTGTGTGATGCTAGCAGTGGCTGAAGGCAAATACTACTAATTTGAAATCAAGGCATGCAGTGTGAAGGCAAGGGGAAGTTTCCAATACGTTTGTTTTGCAAGAAATATGTTTGTTGGGAAGTGTTATCAGGCACTTGTTTCACAGACTCTCCGGGGTTCATATTTTAAAGTGCCTTGTGGTTAACAGATGGTTGTTGGGGGTGAATGTCCAAAAGCACTTAATATCCTGCAGCCCCTGCTGGGAACAACTGTGGTCACAGGAGGTGACCCCTGCTATGCTAGGCATGAAAATCACCCAGGCTTTGTTACTGCCTTGGGTATAGGATATGTAAAGCTTTTGGTGTAGCTTCTGTCTGGTGATGTTAGGGGGAAATGGTTGATTTCACATAATATTCCACATGGGATAATCCATTTTAATAACCATAACAGCAACAGTGGTTTAATTCCACTGGAGTTGAAAGACATTGTCCACTATAGTTGTCACTAATTGCTATAGTTTTGATACACTGAGAAGTAAAAAAAAATCAGTAATTTTTGAAGAATCCTCAAAAGGTGAAAGAGCAGCTTACTGAGGGAGGGGAAGCTTTCAACTTAGTGATGGATTTAATTCACAGGAATGACTGTTTTGCAACAAAGCAGTATGTTTTGCAAGTTCCATCTGTCCTTTTAAAATCACCTTCAAACTATAATAGGACAGTGTTGCGGTGGTGATTTCCCAGAAACATATCTGTTTTTGATCCTGACTGTCAGTTAACAGAAAAATTGCCCATAATTCTGGAGTTTGGCTTCGTCCTCAGGTAAACCTTGTAGTTTGATCTAGTTAGTGGTTCTGAAATGTGAGTAGTCCCAAATACTGCAACACCCAAATGCAGGGGCATCTACGAAGTATGTGTTTTATTTGTTTTGTAGGCAGGGGATCCGCAGCACCTTCTGAAGATTGATCCTTTTTCTCTGTGTGAGTTTAAGTAGCAAAAGTGGCTGCTACTATAAGAAAAAATCATTTTCTTTGATATTGCCACTTGAAAGGAAAGTTTCAGTATTGAGCTTTAGTTACTCCCTACTTTACTCTTTTTTTAGATGGAAAACATGGAAGGATAGTATTCAGCATTTGTAGAGAGATACTTGTGTTCTTCTGCCAGACACAGAGGCATGAAAGAAAGAATTATGCATAAGATATTTTCAGGAGATCTGTTTAACAGAAGGGCACAGGGTTAGATGTAATTTGTTTACTGACAGAGTTTCCAACAATGGTGCAATGGACCAGGAAACATCACTAAAGTAACGAGTCCTTTACTTTTTTAAAACTGATTATGTTTGAACAGTGTAAATTAACCTGCTTTTTGGGGCTGCTGCTTAGGTGAAACAATTTGCTGATGAAAAGGCATCCCCCAGCTTGCTCCAGCAGCTGATGAAGATTGAAGGTGTAGAGGCCTTGCATGCATAGGAGAAAAGCTGTTACCTGTAAATCAAATGCAAGTAGCAAACAGGCTGATGTAATCTAGGACCTACTGTAGTGAAATGTGAAGCTGAGAACAAACCTATTATACTGTGTATGAAGGAACTACTGTAAATGAAATTAGCTCAACTGGAATAGCAGCATTTCCTGGGGGAAGGAAAGGAATTACCGCAAATGCTGCTGATTTCCTCACACAGCACTAACGTCTGTCAGCTATGCCTGCTTATTTCTGCCTGAGTCCAGGATCTCTGCAGCCTACTGTTGATCCTCATGGCTTACTAAAGTGATTGGGCACAGATATTATTGCGGGTGTTATCTGTGAATAGTGCAATGTCATTACTGCTGTGTCTCAAACACCATTTCACATAGCTGGCAATAATGAGCTGCTATTTGAGCTCTCCAGAGAAATCACCCAATATCTTGCAAAGGACATGCAATTTAATAAGAGAATGTATAGCCCGTTTCATGCAGATGCTATTGGTTATTCATGCTTGATGAAAGCAGAGGTGTATATCAGAGCAGTTCGAGCCAACTGTGAGATTGTGACTGTGTGTAAAGGGCCTCATTCCCTTTACCAGGTAGCATTTTTGTTTGTAAATGCATGCAAGAACCATGTACTCATCTGAAAATTAACTCGAAAGGAGTATTTGGCAGTCCAGCATGAAAAGTCAGATGGGAGATTTCCATATGCCCTGCTGAGAACTAGGCTCAAGTATCAGTGGAAACTGAGTGCCCAGCTGCTGTTTGTCTCTGCTTTTAAAAGAAGTTTTTCCATAGGAATGGAACTTGGAATCTAACTTTTTCTTTCACTTGGCCAACCGAAGGTTCTTCAGAAGGAGTAGTCCAGTTTGTCCTCTTAACAAATCCTTACAAAATGATTTGGGCATGTAAGTTGTGATTTCCTTAAGTACTGGAGTTGGCTGTCAATGACTGAAACCAGTGTGTACTGTTATCTGATGCACTTGAGACTCCTGATGGAGATAGATAATTCAGCCCTTCAGCACAATGTTTTGTTAGAAACTACTGTGCCTACTGGGTATTAAGCAAAGAGATACCATTCACATTAATGCAGACAGTCCCTCGGATTATTGACTATCCCCCAGTGAGACCTGCTTGCTTGAAATGATCACCTTTTTCATAAAAACACATTTACTTTAATGGCTTTCAGTCTCTCTTGCTTAGCATCTTTTGGTGACTCTTTCCATTTCAGTGATTAATGCTGTTAATGACTGTAATCAGAATTCTTTCTAATGTAATCCTCTGGTATAACTAGTAACACTAGGATTTCTGTTTTTCATTGCTAAATGTATTTTCTATATAAAAATTATATGCATATGTATTTCTTTCCAAAGTAGAGCAAAACTGTCAGCCTTGGCCATATTGACCACCATCATTGGTCTACTCTGGCCTCCAGTCGGGAGGCCTGGAGATGCACCATCTATAATGCTGCTGCCTCTTTTGAGAACACACGCAGAGTCATTTCTGAGGAGAAAAGACAACGCAGAAAGAACCGAGTCTTGCCAGTACCACCAAAGGAGACTTTCCGCTGTGCCTTTTGCAACCGGACTTGTCTATCTCTCATCGGCCTTTTTAGCCACCAACGTGCTTGTAGCAAGCGTGGGTAGAGTCCTTCTCTAATCTTTGTTTATGAAGCCTAGCCATGATGATGGAGGGCAAAGCTACCCAGTATTAAGTACTGCAACTTCTACTTCAATGTTGGACAAGCCAAATATTAACACACCCTTTTTCTTTCTTTTAGCTGAGTTACACATGCAAAATCAGAAAGCGTGCATTAAACTCATGTGGCAGAGCCTTTGAAAAATTTGCTGCTTCAGGCTGAGCCCAGGTTCTTCCACCTCCTGGCATATGGGAGATGATGATGACCTCCCAGCAACCTTTGAAGTAGTCTGTGATGTTTAATTCTCAATTAAAAACTTCGTTTTTTTTCTGATTGCCAGCACATTACGTTCCTGCAGATTTCCCTGTGTTTAGCCTAGGGGTTAGCTGGGGAATACCAGACAGCATCTTAAAGTTAGTGGTCTGGATTGATTTTTGGCAGTAGGTGTTTTAAGGCCATATGGCTTTTAACTTTTGTAAACTCATCCCTAATCCCGTTCTTCTGACTGTCTTAATTTTTGCAGCTTTAATATTAGCTGGCAGAGAATTAGGCATTAAATCTGTGAGAGAAACAGGAAGCTGTCAGAATAAGCACAGGAAAATAGAAAGACAGAAGTGCCTGTTCGGTAGTTTGCTACTAAGTCAAACACCTATTGTGATTCTGATGTCAATAGATCAAGCACAGGTGTAAAGAATGAAATTCAAGAAAAATGCTATCACATTTCCATCAGTAGTTAATAGATTTTATTTTACCTCATTTTCTATCCTTACTCTCAAGTCCATGACATACAATTTGGATTTTTACTTTTTTTTTTCTTTCATGACACTAACAAGTTAGAAATAACTTAGGAAAAGTTAACTCACTGAAAGTAACATTTTGCAGAAGAGACTTTCACATAGGTTGTAAAGTCATGTTGTGTTCACAGATAGAAAGTAGAGGACAACAGTGAACTGCAAATGCAATGGGTATCTGGAAAATGATCCTTACTTCTTTTCCTAGTGGTGGTGATGCTTTTGAAAAGCAGCAGTTAAGTGTAATGACGATTTTGTCTTCATGTCTTGCAATACAAGTACTGGAAAATGTTCACAGATATTGGTGCAATAATTTCCAGGAAAAAAAAAAATCTCTGTTCAGACTTCTGTATTTCATACGCAGGTGAATGCAGATGCAGTTGAGCTGGAAAGGGGCTTTGAAGGACTCTTTCTTGTCTTTTTTTTTTTTTTCTTACTTTTTATCATTTTGGTAAGAGAAGAATCTTTATGGATTTGCTGTGGAAAGTTGAGATTTCACTGTGAAAGTTGTTTCCAGAGTTCTTTCCCAAACTCCACCCTCTTGCCCCATGAAACCCTAACACCCAGCAGTAGTTTAAATCTGCTTGTGCAATTTTTGTGAATGGCAAAGCTCCTCCCTAAGGGTTGTAAATCTTCAAGTTGTAGATATGAGGGGCTTTTCCCTCTGCTCAGGCAACAGAGTTTACCTGGTCTGTGGTGATTGAATTCCAAGAAGCAATGGGATTGGAATCATCAGGTACCTGCAGGTTTTATTTTAATTTTTTTTTTAAAGCACTAGCATGTTGTATTTATTTTGATGTATGCTAAATTGCTCCTCTCAGGAGATATCAAAGCTTCTTCCAATTACTGATGCCACTTCTCTTTAGCAGCAGCTCATGACAGCAACAGACAAGTGGTATCTTATATTAATCTGTAGTAGAGCTGTTTAGTTTCCACAGATCTAAAGAAAATGCATGTGTTTGAGTTTGATTGCTCCTCACTCGTGTGTGGGTGAGAAGACAAGGAGTATTGGGGAACTAGTTACACAAAATACATTGAACTATTTCTTTCTGTTATAAGAAAAACTTAAGTAGTACTGCAGACTTACTTTTGAACTCCTTTGTTGCCTTTCCTAAAAAGGGGAAAGATATGACATAGTACAACTCGCAAATTAAAAAAAAAAAAAAAAAAAGGATAGATTGGCTAACCAGACAGATATTCAGTACTTTCAAACTAAGTATCAGAGTTTTGGTCCTATCTTTTGTGGCACTGTCAATTGCAAGGACAATGCCATAAAATGTGGTTCATTCTGGATTTAAATGTTGTTTGGTTACCTACCAAATGTACCACACATGGCAATCAACAAAGTAAGAGTATCTTGTTTGTTTAGTAAGTAGCTGTTTAT
This sequence comes from Oxyruncus cristatus, assembly GCA_013399855.1. Taxonomy (NCBI): domain Eukaryota; kingdom Metazoa; phylum Chordata; class Aves; order Passeriformes; family Cotingidae; genus Oxyruncus; species Oxyruncus cristatus. The sequence continues at coordinate 380,090 of VXAY01000770.1, read as the reverse complement.
TAGGAGACTATGTTCTAGAAACTGTTTTCAGTTTTTGGTCTTTCTTCCTTTTTGCTTGCATTGATACTCCAAGTCCAATCCATAGGTACAGCATTTCTTGGTTCTGAAAGATCTGTTCATTGCTTTACAGATTATGCCAATTATGTACTAAGGGTTGCGTGGAAGGTGGTGATCACACCCTGTAATATGGAAATGAAAGATGTGTGGGCATCCCCCATATCTGGCTGGGATTTGCTGGGAGGCTGCTGTGAAGGGAGAGATGTTTTGGCATGCCATGGTGTATTGGGTCTGGCTGAGCTGGAGTTCATTTCCCCCCAGTAGCCCTCACAGTGCTGTGCTTTGCATTGGTAGTTAGAAGGGTGTTGATAACACATCAATGTTTTGGCTACTGCTGAGCACAACATCGGCACTGGAACATTCCTCAGTCGAGGGCAAGATCCTGAGAGGGGACTCTAGTTAGCCAGCTGACCCAAACTGACCAAAGGGCCATTCCATATCATATGATGTCAGCTCAGATATAAGGGCTAAGGCAAGGAGCAGGAAGGAGCATTCATTGTCTCCAATGGCTGCCCACTGAGGAACCATCATACGTGCTGAAGCCCTGCTTCTCGGGAGTGGCCGACCATTGCTGCTGATGGGAAGTAGAGAGTAAACCCTGCTATCTTTGGCTTTGCTTTTGCGTGTGCATGCTTTCATCTGGATTCTGCTTAAATGAACTGCACTATCCATATCCACAAGTTGTTTTACATTTTACTCTCTCCCCTGTCCATCTGGGAAGGGGAGTGGTAGAACGGCTGGGTGGGCACCTGGTGTCCAGCCAAGGCCAACCCACCACACATGGTCTTAGTCCTCTGTAGGCATCTGCTTCAGCTGTGGCTGGAGTCCAGGCAGAGGCTTGGCAGGCCCTCTCTTCTGGCTCAGAACAGAGGCTGCTGTCTAATGATGATTTCAGTAAGTGGTAGTGGTGCTTGACCTCTACCATCACTGCTTGCTAAGCTGTCTGATGGGGCTTTCTGATCTGCATGTTGACCTGCATGGACTAAGGACCGGTAAGGCTTTTGTAGAAGAATGTGGTGGAGCACATGGAACTCTATTACCTGAGTCTTAGAGTTTTCCAGGAGCTGCACCTAGCCAACTCAGGCTCAAGGTCCTGATTGTGGAACTGATGGCTGTTCCACCAAACAATGAGGTGTGAGAAGGCAGAATGTGAGTCTTTGCCTATGATTCTAACTAGAAAGAGGGGAAAATATTTAACCCAGTCTCTCAGGAGTAAGAAAAATACAATAACGAAATCTATTTTAATTTGTTCTTCCATGGGTGCTTCTTTTTTTTTTTGGTCCAAAGTAGTTGAACACATTATCAAATGGGACTGTTAATGCTTTCCTGTCTGGCAGTAAACCATGGACCTGTCACCTGGGGAGCTGTTCAGGCTGTTTTGGTGCTTAAAGTTTGTAGCTAATGACCTCTGTAGTGGTCATACCACCAAATGTCACACTCAAAAGGCTGGAAGTCAATGAAGCATCCAGGCCACTCAATATATCAGTGTTTAATTGACAGTGTGCAAGACCTGCTTGTGATTTATAGCTCGATAAAGGGACACACTTTTTATATTCTGCCAACACAATTGGCAGAATATTTTAGGCACAGATGGCACATTAGCCTTGGACAGCTGGTTCCCTCTCTGCTGTCACATCCTAGGACCATCTAACTAATACTGTCACACATAACCCAGATAACTGGGTAACCGAGAGCGGTTCTCACACATAGCTTTGTGTGAGCCTGAAGGCACATGAAAATCAATCTGCTAAAAGACTGCCTCAAAGAGATTTCCAAGACTTAGCACCCTACTATGCCCTTCTGCTGTTCACTTGCTGACCTCTCTCTTTTAGCTGCCTGAGTGTAACCGAAGAGTTTGTTTCTAGATGTGCAGTGGGCACATGTGCAGCCTGTAGAGTGTGGTTCTCTCCTTGCAGTGTCCTTTACTTTGCATCTGTACAAATGTGGACTAAAAGAAAAAAAACAACACAAAACCAAAAACCAAAACCAGAGAGGCAAAACACACCTACGTACCATGAATTTCTTTAAAGCTAGGGAATAAGTAGGGATCACTGAAAGGTGGCTATTTTGAAAGGTTTATCTCTAATACTTAGTAGAAAAAAAAGAAAGAATACATGGTAGAGAGACAGTATATAGTGGCAGTATAAATTATATGTAGATGATGGCAAGGATAAAAGAACAAAAGAAGAAGTCGAACTTCAAATTGTTTGGAAAGAAAACCATCCAACCCCAGATGCAGTCAGGCAGGAAAGGTCTGAAGAGGAAAGCTGAAAGCTGTGTTTGTTGGTAGATGAAACACATTTTTCACATCAGAAACTTAGTATTTCAAGGTATGATCCCAATAAAAATACAATAGTTTTGTTTTCTCAGAGCATAGGAAATATGAGGCCCATAATTTCTTACTGTTCTATCAGAGCTTCACTGACTTTGCTACAAGCAAACTGCTGTGCAGAAAGCCTTTAAAATGTATTTTGGTTTACAATATAAGATACAGAGTCTAAAAAGTGGTGATGGGATTAGGACTAGCTTTTATTGGTGCCAAGTAACTAGACCAGAAAAACTGGATTTTTGTGTTTGTGTTTAAAGACATCATTTAAATAAGGTAGAATACAACTTTTCATAAAATGATGTTCTTGGATGATGGAGAGGTAACCAACCAGGAGGATGTGTGGGCGCTGGGAGGGATAAACACTATCCTGCTGGGGAAGCACTGGGAAAATATCCACTTGCCTTATCCTCAAACTCTTCTGTCAGCAAAGTTTCACTGTCTGTGCCTGAAGAGCTATTTGCTTTGTCTTGGAGCAGTGAATGTGTGGGTGTGTGTATGCAACACAGTGCTCACTATATCCAGGGGATGACATGGAAGGTGTCTTGACCCCAGTCCCATCACACAGAATTTCAGTTGACTGGAGCTCCGGACTGCTCAGGTGATACTTTTAGAGGTTTTGTGCTGTTTTTGAGGTTCATGATAACAGAAGGTGAAGAATCATTCAGGTTCAGTTGTTTTCCAAATTAGGACTATAGGTAAAGGCTTTGATTTGTTTTGGTTGGTGGTTTTTTTTTATTTTTTTGTTTGTTTGTTTGTTTTTGGTTTGGGTTTTTATTTTTTCTTACTATAGTACATGCTGTTTTGATTAGGGTTTGCCCCCAGACATGAGAATCTCATTGGACTGGATGGAGGTTTAGGGGAGAAAGCTGCCTGAACATACTGTGAAGTTCTCTATTTAACATTACATCGAAGCAGATAGCAGTAGTTGAGCTCTATTTTAAATTAAATCAGTATTAAAGTTCCCATCTTCAGGAGGGCAAAGCAGACTTAAGACAATTCTTTGAGCTATGTTACATGCTTCTGTAGAACTGCTGTAGAAGTTGCAGGCTTTCATTTTCATATTTCATTGGGATGTGTAGCTTTGGGTTTAAGACCATGGTGTCAGATTTCACTTGTATGGGAGTCACTTGCAGGGAGCTGCTGGTGGCATGTAAACACAGCTTTTAAATCTGATTTTGGAGGCATTGAAATAGATTTCTAAGATTTCCAGTATACACTGCATGTGTATATTACTTGACTGACCAACTGCCTCTTAAGAATAACATTTTTGAAGGCTGTGTCAGGGTTAGGTAATCTCTGAAAGACTTTGTGCTGTAGTAACACAGTGAAGTACATCACACTGATTTAATACCCCAAGGGGTTTGGCAATCTATAGCTAACAAATTAGTGCCAGTCAACAGCCTGCTTGGACATCAATGATCGATTAACATTGGGACTGACTCTGATATGCTCCTGAGTGCTGGTATTTCATTTAGCAGATGAGGACCTTTGTGTAGCAGAGGATGAGAATCTGCTGTGGTCTTAGTAAAGTGGGGAGAGTTGTCAACCACAGGTAGGAATTAATAAATAATTGGTTGTTCCCAAGCTGAACAGATGATCATGGGGGCTGGGGGAGCCAGCTTTTGGGGGATGGGGGGAAGTAGTGTATGTGGGACACATACATTAGTGTATGTAGTGTACTAGTAGAGTAGTAGTAGTGTGGGAATCCTGCAAGTGAAATGATCTTCCCTCCCATTTGTTTTTTTCTTTTGACTTCTGCCTGTTTCCCACAGTATAAGCAGCAGGGAAGGGCTGATCAGCTAGGTCTGTCAAATGTGAGCTGTAATTTCAAGTCAGGCCATTATCCAAAACTGAAGCATATGTGGCTAAGAAATTAGCCGTCTGTCGTGGAAATGCAGCTTTGTACTGTACACCTGGAGGCGTTACCTGCTCTTTGGGTTCTCTGCTTCAAAATTAGGCAAAGAGTTTGGCCTGAAGTACGTGTGACCATGTGCAAGAAAAACATCTTTTTGAGCTTGTTTCATTATTTATAACGTTGAAATGAAATGTCTTAACTACATTGGAAACTATATATTCCGTTTGGTTTAGTTGTGTAATCTTTTTGATTACACGTGAGCCATAGACAAGTAGCAAGTGGGTACACTTACTGGCATAGTAGTTACTGTTTTGTCCTTTTGGATCATTTATGTGATGGCAGAGGTCATTAAAGCCTCTGTCCTAAGCTTTTATTCAGAAGGAACCCAAGCTTGATAAGATGAGGTGGTATGGTTGATAAGAACTATGCAACTAAGTGAGTACTTCAAAGTACCAATGTCTTAAATGCTTGCTGTTCTGGCTTTTCAAGCACAAGTGGATGAGTAATGGAATTTCCATTCAGTGTCCAAGGAAAAGTTTACTTAATTTTTAAGAATGTGTTATTTTCTGATGCTGTAGCTTTCTTAGTACCAGTAAGTACCAGTACTTAGTACTTTCTTAGAACTTGTTAGTTATCTATGTGAATATTTTTATCTCTAGCTGCTTCTGAGTTTTGATTTGGAGGCTTTGCTACAGTGTGAGAAGGGTGTGAATGGATTAAACCAGTTCTCCCAGATTACTGTGGTGGGAGTAGTATTGCTATTTGGGCTTTGCACTTGCTGAAACAGTCTTTTGTATAAATTGGTGTTGTTTGAGACTCCAGATTGCTGCTGGAATCCAGCACTGAGCATCCTTATGATACAAAAAAGCAGCACTTGTTCACTTACTCAGTAGGCTAATGACACGACAAGTGTGTTGGTGCTGCAGCTGAGCTCAGGGCTTTGCTGGGAAGGAGCTTTGCACCGTCCATGAAAGGTCTCTGTGTCATCTTTCTGCCTGAGGCCAACACAGTGAGGACGAAAGAGGCGTCTGGAGGTTGTACAGGTTGCAGGCTCTGACATATTTCAAAATATTGCTGCTGTTTTGTCCTGTAACAGAGGAAATGGGTATGACTAGGTTGGGCTTGGCACTTCAGAAATGTCCTAGGCTGCCCTGTGTTAACAGAGCAGGGAGCATTTCCTGAGGAAAAACTCTGTCATGAGTTGACTCCGGCTGAGCTACTAAGATTTTTGGCAAAATGAAGATTGTGTTTTGAATGAGAGTTCACTCGAGGTGAAATTTCAAAACCTTATTGACCACCCCCACGAGTTTTGTACAGACTTTTCTTTCCTTGTGTTGCAGTAGTTAGCTTAGGAAAAAGAGTGGTATATCAGTGTTTGTTTTGTTAGAGTTGAGTACTTTACCCAAGTATTCTTCTCAAGCAAAAAAAATGAAGAGAAATCCAGTGTAGACAAGCAGCTCGTAATGACAACTTCAAATCAGTGCTCTAATTAGTAAGCACTTCCTGGGGACTCATTAGAATTATAAAAGCATCATTGTTGGTTATGCGGTGGCTGGAATATGTTGCGTTTTGGGCAGTTCGACAGTATTACCTTGAAGAAAAGAGTTTTGCAGCCTTTAAAGATTTTCTGTGGTTTGTGAGAAAGCACAGATTGCAGTGTCCTAGAAATCCTTTATGAATTGGGCCTTATGTTTGTGCTTGTAAATGAGGAGGGTTTTTGAGTTTATATTCCACAGTCTAATAGGTAGATAGTGACTGCTTAATGGGATTTACATTCACTCAAACAAAATTAGGTTGGTAAAAGACAAAGCAACATGCTGTAATGTAAATGGGACTGACGGCAGAATTAAATGTTTGTGGAAACAGGGCAGCAGATCTATCAAGGGCTAATTAGACAGAGTTCAGAGACAGACTTGGGAGTAAACAGCACCAACAAAGAGAGAAGGAGAGCAAGAAAGAGAAAATGGAGTCTTTGTGCTGTGATGAAAAGGAGTTATAAAAAAGGTTATTTAAATTGGAAGGTCTGATGGAGCCTATCCCGTGAGAAGGACTTAGTCGTACTCAGACATGTTGATTAACACAAGTTGAATGGCAACTTTGATAACTGCTTTTATGTGTAAATAGTTCCTCTTTGTTGCAGTTTACTATTCATGGTATCTTCCTCTGCTACACTATTTCATCACAGTATAATGTTTCCATGTGCTGTTCAGCCTTTCTCTCAGACACCAGTTTAAAAGCAGACTTCGGCCAAAGTATTTCCAGCAGTGAGAGAGAGCCTAGAGAGGGGCACCAGGGAAGACGAGAGTTTACGTCTTTGGTGTTCCCCGCAGGAGGATGTGCCTGGGAGGAAGGCATCCCTGCAGAGAGCAAACAGGTGAGAATGATGCCTTTGACATAAGGGCAGACTGGATAAACTTGGCACATAAAGGCTCCTGTTTGCCTGTCATGCAATCAGCCGTGTGCCTTTGCCATTATGGCTGCATTTGGCACACCTACTGCCTCTTGTAGATTCCTATTGTGAGATGAAACAAGCGATACTTGTTTGAATTAAACACACACATTGAGACAAATATCAGTCCCTGACTTCAGGAAGAACAGGATTTGATTAAAATAAATTTGTTATAAGGACACATGCAAAGTCATTAATGAATCAATTGCTGAGGTATTGAAATGATTTTTATTTAGTCTTCCTAAATCCTTTCTTCGAACCTAATTAAAGGAAACCTCTGGAATTAAGAAATTCTGGACAAGGATAACATGGTAACTTCATAATTTTACATTTGTAGAAGGCCAGGTCAGGGCAGGTCACAGCATTTCTCTTGTTACCATCTTTGAGAAATGTCAATTTAGGAATTTAGGAGTTAGTTTTATTTTCTTTGAGCTGGAAATAGATGGACCTTGCTGAATTTTGCTGGTGGGTGTTGCACCATGTTTGTACTTGGGGGGGGGGAGTGATCAGAAAAACCCTTGTGCTTTTTTGTTTGTTTGTCTTTTTATATTGGAGAATTGTCCCTTCTGACAGCAGAACTGGGATTATAAGCATGTAAGAGCTGGGACAAGAAGCTGTGCTGGTTTATCTGACAGAAAGTGTCATTTTTCACAGGGAACCATAAAGCTTGTTATGAAGGGTTGATGAAGCAGGAAGAAGGGAGTGCCTTTCCCTGAAATTTGGGCACAATTTTTTCTGAAACCAAATCTATCAACTCTGAAACCCAGATCAGATAGGAGCAGGGTTCTCTGCGTGAAATGCCTGACAACACAACTCTAGTTTCAACAGAAATACACCATAGAGTCTTGTCTTTTTGCTCAGAGGTGCTGCCTCTGGTAGATAGTGTGATGTTTATCTCTTAAGGGAGTGTTATTTGATGAAAGATATCGGAGTTTGTGCCAGGAGGATGGAGCCTGTGCTGGGTCCTGGAGCTGTGGGATAGGGAAGATGGCTGTCTGCAGACCTGGCTCAGGACAGGGCTCTCTGGTATAGGTCATGCCTACGGGGCTACTCTAGCAAATCCTCCTGCATTCCCTCCCTTTATCCTAAAAATAGGTGGGAAGAAGAAACAAGACAGCACACTTGGGTTCCAGAGGAGCCAGACTTTTGCCCAGGTACCAAATCTCACTGATTTGAAGTAGGTGCTTCTGTGTCTTCTAGATGTCAGCAAGGCCCCTCAGCTGTCAGCTGTGTGGTTCCCTGGCAAGGGTGATTGTATGGACTGTTCTCTTACTGTCTGAAGATTTCTGAACACATTTGATGCAGGATAAAACCGAAGGGTGGAGAACAGTGGGAAGAAGACATTCACTGGGCCAGTCTCAACCACTATAAGCTGATGTGCCTCATCTATCTCTGTAGTCACTGTGGGAATGTCAGATCTGCCAGAAGATGGTCTGGAGCAGAGTCCTAGCTTTGTAGGGTCTAAGTAGCTAAATTTTCTTCCATGCCCCTGCTCCCCACATCTCAATCACCTTTGCATTGGTAAGAATGCATACTGGGTTATGACATGCTCCATAGTGAAGTGGTCTGTAGGAGGTGATTTTGTTGTCTGGGTTTTTTTCCTCATATATATATTATTTTTTTATAAGTAACTTAGTGCTTTTGTTGGGATGCTGAAAATCTATTCTGCTTAGAAATTACTCTTTTTCCCTGGATATTACTCTCGGATATTTTTTGAGCTGCAGGGCTCAAAATAATGTGTGCTTTTGGTTGTTTTTTTTTCTTTTTCATCTGTGAAGAGGCATTCCCCAAGAAAAGTAACCTAGCCAGGATGTGGTAATTACCCATCAGAAATCAATTACATTCTTCTTTCTTCTTGGCTCAGTGTTCTTACTAGCAGGGGTCAGAGTTTCCTTGCCTTTACTTCATCAGAGCAGCATCCTTATGGTTTTCATTTCTGACTTATAGGAAGAGCCAGAGTTGTCCAATGACAGTTTCTTAGAAGAAATGTCCATCTCTTAAGTTGCTTCAATGAATACTGTTCTTGTCTGCCCTCTGCTAACACTGCTGTGTGGATGCAGGATCAGCTGCTCCATGCTGTGACCAAACAGAAGTGCCCGTGTTGCAGATCTCATGAATGCTTCAGACCAGGCATGAAGAGTGACTCCTGCTCTCTTTGCACTTCAACTTCTTCACATGTGCTGTTAAGGATGCCTTGTTTGAATGACTTAAAGTCTGAAAATGCACGAGCTACAATATTTCTTTTTGGTTGGTTTTTGTTAGTTTGTTTGTTTTTCAGACTTATGGCTTTCAGAAGCCAACTTTAAAGTTCTGTTTTCCTGGGCAGGGAAAAGTTTGGCCTAGATCACTTAATTAATTTTCCAGATTGTTTTCTCTGAAGACATAATGTCTACTCTTTGTCCTGCTCTGGATGGGCACCCTTCAAGACTGAAGTAACCTCTGTGTTCAGTTCCTTCTGTGAAGTGAAAAGAAAGATGGTATTTTGGCAGGGAGGTTCTTTGAGGTCCTGGGTCCAGCTTTGCATATAGTCGGTGTCTGCAGTCACTCGGTGTCACAGGCTCCAAGGGACTCTCAAGTTGTTTCATTGTAAAGCTTTGAGGTTTTATATGGTAGGTTTTTTTCATGTAGGAAGTAAATATTTGTCCCAAAGTTTCATCCTCCTATTTTTTTTTTTTAGAACATCTTAAAATGCATAAAATCATCATACATTTCTATTAATTTTTTGTGTGGTTACATACACTGTATAATTTTAGTGCAGAGTTATTTTTCCAATATGAGACTGCTACTTTATGTACAAGTGTCATTTTATTTCACAATAGGAGAATTTTGAAAACTGAGTGAATTCTTGGATGTAAAAATCTGCCACTTTGAGAAATCTGCCTGCTTTGAGTTTTGACTTCATATGGCTGTGCTGAATGCCTGGGTTGCTCTGCTGTTACCTTCTGTGGTGTTCTAGTAATACAAAATTGTACTGATTGATTATAGTTGCCAGATGCGACTACTGTATAGGAATACTCTTGTTTAAAATTTCAGGTGTAAGCAGATTTCAGTCCATGCTTCTCATTTTCCTCCTAGCTCGTTTGTGCCCACCCCCCTCCCACCAAGCATCCTTTCCTGCTCCCTCACGTGATAAATAACACTGTCTTGTCAAGGTCAGTTAGAAAGGCCCTTTTTACATATCTCATAAATTTTAGCCAGGTGCCACCGATGTGAGATTAATGTAATGGCACTCCAGCAAGCACTCAGGCTTGTCTTAATTATGCTAAGGTTGCCGGTTCACCATTTCTCTTCATCTGTCTCCCGCTTTAGGGAACACTAAACACTATGTCATTAGATTGTCTGTTCCACAACATTGGCCCTTTGCATTTACAAAGTCATCAGATGGCTTATGACCTAGCTTTTCTAAGATATTAAATTAAATAAAGAGTGAAAACAAAAAAATTAGGCAGAAAAGGAGCCTGTCTGTGGAAAGAGGGCAAAAGAGGAGAGCTGAGGGGGTATAAATGCACATGCTTTCATGTCTGGTGCAGGGTCTGCAGTGGAAAGGGCTGCAAGCCTGGGGGCTTTTCCTGTTTCATTTTTTTTATTTTACTTCTCCTTTCAAAGTTAAAAATCCTCTACTGCAATGTTTGGGGAATGAGTTGAAAAGGGCCTCCCCAAGGCTCAAGCCAGCCTTGGTTGTTTCTTCCCTTAGCTCTAGAAAGGGAAGAGAGGATAGCAGAGTCTTGCGGCAGAGCACCAGTGGCAGCTTTGTGTCCTGTCAAGGTAAAGCTCCAATTGAGGCAGGGAACCATTTGTTCCTACATCTGGGACATTATGAGTAATACTTCTTGGACACTTGTTCCTGTCCATCTGCAGGCTCAGTTTAGCAGCCTGGAAAAGCCTGACCTTGATTTTGATTTTATTTATTCTGTGCTTTATGGCCACAATGAAAGAGACTTTTGTTTCTAGTCTGAGCATCCTCTGCTGGCTTTCCAGGGAGGAGAGTTTAGAGATAACCAGATGGTCCTATCCAATACACCAGTTTTAATTTCTGAGAAAATAAATGCCTCAAAAAGGCCTGAACAAGGCTTGTGTCAGAGCAGTTGGACTTGGTGGCTGTACTGGAAGTGGGGGAGTCTGAAATTTTCTCATGAGAAAAGACAAACCAGGTGTTTGGTATAATCAGTAGCATCTCCTTGCAATGTGCTAAGGTGGCTCACTGTTAATTACTCCAGTTGTATCTAAGGAGTCTTTCTGCTGTGCCTTTTGCAGCCGGACTTGCCTATCTCGTATTGGCCTTTTTAGCCACCAACGCGCTTGCAACAAACGTGGGTAGAACCCTTCCCAAGTCTTCGTTTGCAAAGCCTAGCCATGATGATGATGATATAAAAATGAAGGTGGGTATTGCAGATGGGACAAGTTTTTTTTTTTCTGTTGGTATTCAGATCTGTATGGTCTCAATACGTCAGGTCTTAATAATTTCTGCAACCAGGACTAAATTAGAGGATCGTTCTCCCTTTACTTCTTCTTAGTTATAAAAACATTTTACAAAGGAAAGAAAAAGTAATGTTCATAAAGAAGGGCCTTATGTGAGGGTAGAGAGCCAGCCCAGAGCAAAGCAGTCATGCTGCAGCACACAGGGGCCCACTCTCTTCCAAGCCCACTAAGCAAAGACAAGGGACGCGATGAAGAGGTAATGAGAACAATTGGTTTTTTCCCAGTATTGCTAACAGAGCTGCTGATTTATGGCATCCATGTGATTGTGGTGCTAGCCAGAACCCTCCACGAAGAAGAGAACTCCAGTCTGTGGCTGGGGTTCAAACAGGAGAGAGCATGGAAGCACAGTGTGCTGGAGGGAGCTCCTCCCCTGCCAGTGCTACTGCTGTGAGAAGGTAGTCCTGTAGTGCTGTGAGAAGGTAGTCCTGTAGTGCTGTGAGAAGGTAGTCCTGTAGTGCTGTGAGAAGGTAGTCCTGTAGTGCTGTGAGAAGGTAGTCCTGTAGTGCTGTGAGAAGGTAGTCCTGTAGTGCTGTGAGAAGGTAGTCCTGTAGTGCTGTGAGAAGGTAGTCCTGTAGGACCATCTTCCTCTCTGAGTGGATATCCTGAGCTACATACAGGCACCACAGGGCTTGCCAGGTTCTGGAGGTCCCTGCCTTGATTTCCCTGATGTTGGTGATGAATGCAACTGCCACATGTAACACAGCATTTTTCTGCTAGGAGGGAAAGCCCACATGGTGCATACCTGACCTTTTAAAAATCAATTGCAAAAGTTTAGGGTTTTTTAAATATATCAAAGCTGATCTAGTCCAAAGCTAAAATTGCTGAAGACTTTCCCACAGAGACTGAATCGCTGTTTACTCCATCAACTATCAGTGGCTCCAAGGCACAGATTGGGTATCTGTCACTTTGATGTTTAAGTAACAGGTCAATAAGGTAGGCAAGGGATGTTAGCAATAACCAGTAACACAGAAATTACTGTTGTCATTTTATTAATGTAAAGATAATATATTTTAGGTTTTGTTTAACCAGTAGACTTTCTATAGTTGACTGTCCAAGGAATACTTATTTTTTTAACCCTTAGATATTGTTTTAAGTTCAACTGCAGTGTGTGCATAGGCAACTTAATTGGAAGTGTTTTGAAAATAATATTATCACCTCTGTTCAGGTTCAATCTCCTTCTAGCATAATTCCAGTGAAAGCTTCTGTCAACATTAGTTTACTATTTGCTCCCAGACACGATAACTAGAAATGTGATATCTAGTATGATCTGTGCTGTTGCATTATCATAGCATTATAGTGAAAATAGCTTCTGTCACCACAGTAGGAAGCGCATCTATGACTTCCTCTAAAATGTCTGCTAGATAGACATGGCTATGACAAACCCAGTCCCCTAATGGCACATTACAGGTCTTTTGATATCAACTTCTCTTAGTGCGACAAGATTTATTTTATAAAGTGAATTTATTAAGGTGCAATTAGTATACTCATACACAGCTTGAATTTCAGCTTTGTTTTGTTTGTCTGCCAGATGAGAAGAAGTGCCACTTTCTTGATTTTGTAACATTTTTGCAAAAACATTCAGGGATGGGTTTATGTGACCGTGTTCTGATAAGTGTTCCCACAGAAACCAGAGCCCTGTGCCTGACTACCAGAAATGTGAGTAGGATGTATTGTTCTCATCAAAACTCTTGCCTTTACTGCGAGGAATACTGACAAGCATGTGAATGTTCATTCTGATGGCAGTTGGAGGAAGGCTGGAGCAAAAACATGGACTTCATTGGCTAATCTACCTGTATTTCTAAGAAGTAAAGGAAAAAACTAGGAAAAGAAGTTGCAAAATTTTAAGACCCTAGGCTCATGCTGTGAGCTCATCAAAGGGATTTACATTAATATTATACAAGGCTCTAAAAATATGACCACCAGATTTATTAAAAGGGCCTTCATGGTGTTGATTTATTTGTTCTGTCCCCCTGTGACCACCCCCACCCCACCCCTGCCTCCCAGATGCGATTTCTGGCTCACTGGCCACTCTGGGGCTGGATTTGGGCTCTGGGGTGGGATATGGGGCAGTGCTCCCAGTGTGCCAGTCACTGACAGCTGCACCAAAAGCTCTCGAGGAGGAATGGGTTATGGGGGAGCCATAGCACCATTCCACATTGGCAGAACCCAGTCTGCCCCCTATAACATGCAGAGTTGTTTTGAGCCAGTGAATTTCTTTCAGTACCTCTAAAAATGAATGGGAAATAGCTTATGCCTTGTTTTGGTAGGAGCCAAAAAGTTTAAAAGTCAAGTGCAAATGCAGTGGAGACAGATGTGCTTTAAAACACTTATTTTTCACTGAAAATTTTCAGTCTTGGGGGGGAAGGGGAGGAGGTGTCTGTGTTTACCCAAAACTAAATTACCCAACTAATTTACTGCTTTGATTAAGTGCAGTAATTGCATGTTTAAATGAAGAAAATTACTTCATTTAAACTGAAGTTTTATCTCTGTGTCAAAAAACTTGTGACAAACTGGGTATCTCTGGCTCTTGTCTGCACACCACCAACATTCCTGTGTTGACTGGCCTTTTGGACCTCCTTGCCCTTCCTAGTGGGAACTTCTCTTCTTGCTACCCAAAACCCTGGGGACAACATCATCTTTTCTGGTACTGCATCCTTATTTCAAAATGGAGACTGGGAGAAGACGTCAGTGGAGAAGCTCCCAAAATGCTTGCTGCAGTCCATGGTGCCTTTTTGGGCTCTTGGAGTGAAAGAGGAGTGATAGATGAGAAGAAGGAGAGGAAAAGAGAAAGATGTGGAAAGGCCACCAGCTCTGAGTATTTTGAGTTGTAAGATAATTTTGAAAATGGTTTGTTCACTTAAAGGGTGTTGGAGTTAAAAAATGAAAATTGCTTTTGCAGCGAAGTGCACCATAAGGTCTGCAGGGACAGATTAACACAATGGCTCTGTGTGTCCTATGCAGTAAATGCTGCTTCAGTGGTTACTGTAAGATAGGATACGAAGGTGAGAGAAGTTAAGAATTGCTCGAGCCCCTGTGATTCACAGGCACCATCATACTGAAAGACAGAGGAGCTCTGGTTTTACTTAATTGGCAAAGACAACAATGGATCAATCAGACAGTTTAGTGCAGACGGTTTTTTTGTTGAATGGCTCATAGCTTCATGTGCTTTTTCTGTGTGGCTGTGACATAGGAAGCTTCATTTTCCCTGATAAGATATATGTAGTCAAAACTGTCTTGATGATGGCCTGCTTTGACCCTTGCTGTACAAGTGTGAAATAAAAGGCAAGGTTTAACTCGCCCTGGTACTGAAGGCAATCCCTCAGCCCATGAACAATTCGATGGTCCCTAATTAGGGCCAGAGTATTGCTGTTAACTTTGAGAAGATCGGAATTGTCTTCCTGACACTTTGTTTATTTGTTTGTTTATTTTAGGAGTGGTGTTTGTTTTAGAGCTGTCTCAAGCATACCCATGACTTGGATGGGAATTCTGCACTCCACTAGAAGCATCGTTTATGTATTTTCTGTCGGGAGTTTGTCTTCATCTTTGATAACACAAATCTGATTTCCCTTGTGATCATAAAGCAAGAGATGTATAAGAAATACCTATGAGAAGACATAGCTGCTTTGAAGTATTCATGACTTGGTTAGGCTGGGAAATAAAGGAGGGCTTTTAACTGGCTGCAGAGTGAAGTGCTGGAATGGTTTCCCATTAGGAACACTGGCAAGAGGAATCCTGGCAGGTTTTTGTGTGAGCTAGAAAAACATGAGGCAGATTGTGTAGCCTGATGATCTGCCATGCCAGGGACTTGCCCAGAGGACTCAAGGGCCATCAGTCTGATTCAAACTAACTATTCAGAGCTGGGAAGGTCTCTTTTGATTTTGTGTAAGTTACTAAAGCAAATGTAAGTTATTTTTGGTGCAAGTTACCCAGGATCCAGATGTTTCAGATGGTTTAACAAGCCCCTTCTCCTCCACTGTCTTCTCACACCCCTGAGCTGAGGTACAAGCACAGAAGGCCAGATCAGGAGCCAAACCTTGGATGTGACATGCAGGCAATGACCCACAAAGCCTCTGAGAGATGTAACTTGAAGAGAAGTGCTTGGTTAGACACTCTGTATGCTAGAGATATTTGTGTTCACCCACTTGTGTCTGCAGGCTGGCAGAGGAAAAGGGGGCTTGTGTGCGTGCAGTGAGGTCATGTACAGCTGAGAACACTGAGCAGCTGTGGATCACTTCCCTGGGTTAGGGCAAAGCCTGCTTGCTGAAGAAGAAAATAAATCCTATAAATGGATTTAATACTATTAGCAGAGAAGGGCATCAGAATGTATGTGCAGAAGAAGAAAAGATCATGGCTGGCTATGCTATCTTAATTGTAGTGCTTTCTGACTTGACCTCAGAAAAATGTCTTTTTCAGTAGGGAAACAAAAACATCAATAATAAGACACAAAACAAATATATACGTTTATGTATCAAAAAAAAAAAACAAAACCTCCTTCAAATGATTATTTACATGCTGTGTGTGCCTGGTGGACCAGGTTTATGGGCTGTCTCTTGCAGATTTTGGGTGCCAGAGAGGCAAAGAGTCTCTGCTGAGGAATAGAATTTCTTGCATTTTCTAGATCACAAAGGCATTGACCCAATATGTGTTAAAAATGACAAAAACCCAAACAGGATAAAATGATAGTCCAAGTAAAATGTTGTCTGGAACATGCTGAAATAGGTAAATTTTCAGCAATAGAGACTCATTCCCTTGCAATTTCCTTGTAGTGGGCTACCTGCTGGGTGCCTATTCCACGAAGCTGTTGAGTCCAGTTGCTGTCAATTTGGCAAAGTCTCTGACTTGTGCTTTGTTGGCCATATATGCAACAAAAGTAAAGCTCAACAGAAGACTTGGCACAAGAGAGGGACTTTTCACAAGGGCACGTAGTGATAGGACAAGAGGGAGTGGCCCTAAGTTGGAGGAGAGCAGGTAGATATTGAGAAGAAATTCTTCCCTGGAAAGGTGATGAGGCACTGGAACAGGCTACTCAGAAAGATTGTGGCCTTTCCATCCCTGGAAGTGTTCAAGACCAGGTTGCACGGAACTCTGAGCAACGTGGTCTAGTGGAAAGTGTTCCTGCCTGTGGCAGGGGGTTGGGAGTAGGTGATCTCTAATGTCCCTTTCAACTCAAACCATCCAGTGATGAAATGCTCAAGATTTTGCTACAGTGGGCATGCAGGTGTATAAGGTAAATATATCAAACATCTGCTTGGGAAGAAAGATGTTTGTTTCCTTGTCATTTTAGTAAGACTGAGTGAAATTCTGCAGAGAATTTCTTCTTGGTACTGACTTCTTGCTGATTTATCCTGGTTAAATAATTGCATCTTGTTTAAAGAGCTTGCGTTTGCAGGTGCAGAAGAGGGAGGGAATGACTTAATTTAAATGAAGCTTTTGTTTTAAACTATAAATAAGGAGCCATCCTTGTTGCTCACTCCTTTAATCAGGCAACTTTTTATTAATCTTATTTTGACATTTGTGCTGGAATTAATGTGATTGGCAGCGGAATCCGATAAATGAGAATTTCAGAGGTGTTTCTGTGCCTCTAAATGAACCTTTGCCTGCAGTTTGACTTGGCAGCACTTATAGAGTTCTGCATCAGCTGGATTTTATTGTGTGGGGAGATAGATAATCAAAAAGGGAATCTCACGTGCCTGCAAATTAAACATTTTGCTCAGAGTGCTCACTTGCCGTTGAGCAGCAGTATAATGTCAGGGAGAGCAGGCGGGGGTACATGAGCCCAGTGCACCGAGTGCTAAATGCCTTGTCCTACAAAAGCACAATGGCAAATGTTCAACAATGCAGTTGTGTCAAAACAAATCAGATCATATGCAGCATTGGCTTGCTCAGCTTTGTTCACAGGGAAGTTCTTCTCATCCCTGCTTCGTGGTGAATGGTGCTGATAAGTTACTGTGTACAGCTAATATGTGCTTTAATACCCCTTTGAATATTAATTTCCTAGCAGAGATGTTCTTGACATTTAGCCCTTTGCAAGCCTTCCAGAGTAAGTTGTAATACCAGTACACTAATGCTGTAATTGATGTAATTGTGCCAGTATATGGTTTTTTTTTTTCCCTGCTTGTTGCATTCATGAGGCTTTGCAGTGGGTAGAGAAGAGATGCATCCAGAAGTGGACATGACTTCTCTTGTGCTGGGCCATGAGCTTTAAAATCAATGGGTCACACTCTACTTCTTGGATATAGAGCCAGTCCTACTGAAGAACACGATGCTAATTTTTCTGAGTATTGATAATATGCTGGGAGAAGGCATCCCACTCTCCCTCCCCTACCTCAACAAACCTATTGATCCTTTTGTTGGAATTCTGTAATTTATAAACCTCGGTCTGATTGTTAAAGAAAATTAGCTACTGAGCAAGCTAATTTTCAATGTATGTTTTAATACTGTGAGGGAGTGTAAGTAACATAAAGCTACAGTGTTTTTTGGTTGCATTGATGGGACATGGCGTGAGCCCTGTAGCTACCAAGTTTTAATAACTTTGGAGGTATTTGGCTGAGTCACAGTTTGCGAAAACAAACAATATTTACATTTTATTAAAGGACTCCAGTCCTCCTTGCTTTTGTCATATTTGGAACATTTTCTTCCAGTAAAATGCCAATAGTTGTTGGTGTTGCAGCCTTTCTTGGGACAGGATGAGAATAGATGACTCACTCTTTCAGGGGTTTAAGCTGGCAACACACAGTCTGTAACCAGAAGTTTTCTCTTTATTTCTGGAAGGCAGTACTTTTCCTAAATATCCCACCTTCTCAGTGGTCTTGCAGAGTAACTCAATGCTTTTTTCTTTGACAGGTAGATTGGGAAACAGTAATGTATTCTCCTGCAAACTTGTGGTCTGGAATATTGACGGAGAGATCTTTGTGGGTTGAAAACTGGTACCACCATCCTTTTTGGGGGGGGACAGGATGAGGAGCTTTGTGCTGCTGAAGTAAAGGAGGATTCAGACACAGAGCAGGAGAGGTGCTTTGAGGCAATTTTGAGTTGAGATTTGTGCATGGTCTCGCCTCTTGTTAAATGTAGAACAGCGCTGCCTTTGCGGTTGGGTGCTCCAAGACGTGCTGCAGAGTGCTGCCCTGGCCCTCTTGCTCTTCACGTTGACATATTTCCTTCCTGAGGGTAGCCCTTCTAGGAGGAAACACGTGAGATATATTAATATGCTTGGTCCCATAGCATTCACCAAAAAGTTTGAACCAGGGATGATGATTCAGTGAATTATGCCAGGACAGTTTTTTGGTATTATTCTCTTTACTGAGTGGATGGAAGTAAGGGATGGATGGAAGGTAATGGAACAACCCTCCAAGCCTTATTAAAAGAGCGTTTGGGTTGTGGTGGTGAGCATTTGGAAAATACCTGAGGAACTGCATTGACCATGTAACTTAAGCTTTTTCCAGGTGCTATGTGAGGTGGTCTTCAACTGCATGGTTCTTTTCTCCTGAAAATCTCCTTCATTGGGCAGGCTTTGATTCAGCAAGGCATTTAATGTTATTGACATCAGTGTATGCATCTATCTGCTTAAGGGGTTCATGAACATCCTAGTGACACACCGCTTACGCAGGGTCTGTGATGGAGAACATTGTTATAAGGGTTGTGTTTCCTCATTTATTTACATGTGCTGTTTAGACACATAAACACACCCTTCTATTCTTCCATCAAGTACTTCAAAATAAATTTTTTTAATCCTTTATTGAGCCCAGACTGGAGGCATCTACCAAGAAATACCAGGAAGGCTTTATCAGGTACATGGGAGCTGGTTTTCATGGTGGTTTTGCTCCTGGCTGTGCCGTGATTAGCACTCATCACAACGAGTAAAGTGAAATAAAGTGAAAAAACATGTCATGGATTACCTTCAATAGTATTGTTTAATTAAAAAAAAGAAAAAAAACACATCCCAGCACTATTCTAGCTAATGTTTTAATCACACATGAGTCAGGAGGATGGAACATTTTTCCTACTGCCTTTTTTCTTTCAGCTTACAACAAAAACATCAATGGCAAGCAGCAAAATATAAACTGAAGCTGTGCATCCAAACAAGCAAGAAAAACCATCTCAAGGAAAGCCATAGGTTTGAAATCTGAATTTTCTAAATAATAATTAATGTATTTCATCTGGCTTTTCTGACCAGGGGTTTAGGCTCTAAAGGGCATGCTGGGCAGAGCTGATGGGCAGAACTCAAAAGATTAGACATGTAAATGACGTGACTGCAAAGAGGATTTCATCTTTCTTGGTGTGTTGAGGGGGAAATCCTTCATCAAATGTGTAAAATTTCTTTAATAAGTAGACCTGTCAGGAAAATGCATGGAGTTCCAGCAGTGATAATTGGTGCTTCAAGTCTCTAGAATAATCAACCAACCAAAAGATTTGTGTTTACCTAATTCCTTCAGGACTTGAACAAGTGAATGTCATTGCTTTCGTGTCAAATAAGAGCACATACAGGGGGGAAAAAAGCCAAAACCAAAAAAACACCCAAAAACCAACAAAACAGAAAAAGGGCTGAGTTATGTCTATAATTCTTTTTTATTGTGATTTAGGGACTGCCTTCTACAGATCTTTTTCAGTGCTAAATCCATTCAGCCCAGTTTCCCATTGCAGACATGTATCAGCCTTGGAACCTCTTGGATATTCTCCAGAAGCTCATCTTTAGCTCCCCTTTCTCCCACTAACTTAGCCCTAAATGCATGGAAGCATGTATTCACCTCCTGCATCCACCACATCCAGTGGCATCTGGTTTAACTGGTATTTGTAGATCAGAGCTTTGAAATTCTCACCCTGAGCTTGTGCTCATTTTTTTAATGTGCAAACCTTTGCCAAAGTTAGTCAGGGTGGGCAGACGCGTCTCTGAGGCCGTGCTCTCTGGATGCTGCAATTTAACATAGGAAAGTAGCAGTCCCCACCATCCCAGGGTGAGTAGGTCACTGCCTCTATTCCTGGGGGTGCAGGCAAAAGGTGACTGCCTCAGAGGAAAGCCCGTGCATCAGTTGTGTCTTGATTTATGTTCGGATACAGGATTTTAGAAGTGACATGTCACAACAGAATGTGTTTCAGTGGAGTGTGTAAATCCCAAATCCATGCAAGTTGAACCTTTTTCTATGTTTCTTTGGCTGTGGCTGTCAGTTTTATTGATCTCTCTTTGGATGAAAGCAGAGTGCCTCTCTCATCTGTAGCCCTGTCACTGGGAGGAGGCTTCTGGAAGAAGCAGGGTCAAGCATGCCTGATTTTCAGGGCTAACCATGCTGCAGCCTTAGTGTAGGGTACAATTGCCCTTCCCTTCCACTCTCAAAGAACACTGGGGGACCTCAGCACAAAGCTTCCTACTTCAGCCCCAAAGAGGTGGAGCTGAAGCAGAAGTAATTACTTGCTCTCTCTGCTACTGCTGGGCTTGGGGACCCTCAGCAAGAGTGATCAGTGAGGAAATGTCTGAGCTCTCGAGTGAGGAGTAAGAGGGTACTCTTGAAGGGGGGCTGACCTGTAGTTGGGATATTAAGCCTAGTAGTCTGACCTGGGAGGAAAGCAGGAGCGCAGTTTCTCTCCAGCCCCTGCAGATGCTGTGAGAAGGCGGTTTGCTGTGCAGAAGGTAGACTAGACCTCAGATTTAAAGGCAATTTAGAGCTCCATTGACTTGTAAGATAACACGGTGATGTGAGTTTATTTCATTCCTCCCATGACTAAGGGATGGTGAGCTAGTGCAGGGGAAATATGAGCTACTTTCACCCAAGCACAGTTTTTACCCAAAGCTTAAAAGTGAGCCAGGGCTCTGCAGTGTCTAAGGAAAATGCCCTTCTTCAAATTCAGCAGTTAGGCAAAGCCTGTGTGGTAGATTTTACCCTGCACCAAGTGTTGTATGGCTCAAAGGCGAAACAGTATTTTGCTGGAGTGTTTGCTCCAGACTTGAAATACAATAGCTAGAAGTAGGAAGATGAGGGAAAAATTGAAGATACTTTGAAAAGTGTATCTTGATATATCATTTAATTTTATTGACTCCTGTCAGTTTTTGTCAAAATTCTTCCCTTTCTGCTGTTGTGCTGCTTGTGGTTTGCAGAGTCTCCTCTCAGTGACAGTCTTTATGTTGTACTCTACCTGATCTTTCCCTCACTGTGGAGTTGGGAGAATTTGTCATCTTTACTTCTGGTGGTGTTGCTGTATTTATTTTTTTTTTTCCTTTCTCAGGGCAAATAAAAGTAAGCCTCAGTAGTGTCTCTGAAAATCCTGGGTTACTGAATCCATAGTGCTACCTCTGCTCTCCTAAAATTATGAGCAGCTTGGTTTTTAAAAAGTGACATGTTCAAAAGCCAGGCAGTCCTGTGTTTCTTGGAGCTGCACAACAGGGACTTGGAGCAGCACGTAGTTACGCTTAATTAGACAGCCTGGGGCTGGGATGGCTAATGCTGGCTCCACTGAACCTGGCTATGAAGCTTAGCAGAAATCTGTCTGCTTTTTCCACCCTGGTAATGGCAAGGAAGGGGGTTGTAAAAGTTGTAGGGCTGCCTCTGATGAGCCAGCTTGTGAGGTCCCGTGTCAACTGTTCTTCTGCACCAGAGATGTAAAGACTTGGGGCTTTGTTTGCCACCAAATTATCTTAATGTGGTAGATTAACCTGGATTTGTGCATTGGAGTCTCTGGATTGTGCAGCACTATGTAACCTTTGATTTTGTCACTTATGGAGGTTTTTGTTTTAGGTAATTTATCTTGATAATGAGTTCTGTTTCACACCTCTTCAACAAGCACAAGTGTAGGAACAAATACTATTAGGGAAGGAGGATGGTCTAGAGGCTGAAGTCTCAAAAAGAGAAGTTGGGTTTTTACCCCTGGCAGTACATGGAGGTCTTTCATTTTAATACCTAGCAAGCAGCTGATATCCTTGCTACCAAGGAGGAGATGCAGAGATGCATCTTGTCCTTCTGCTCTTTCAGACCATACCAGGTGTCCATCACTAGCCTAAGGGCTGTGTAACTGAGTTGTTGTCTGAGCAGTGCCCAAGATGGGGACTTGAAAGAGGAAGAGTCCTTTTCTCTCTCCAATTACAGCCTCAGTTTTGCAGTTTAAAGCAATGGTGGGCATCTTTTTTATTTTTTTTTTAGAGCATTTTAGAAACCCAGGTCTGAAAATGGAGGAGGACTCCATGTAAAGTGTTTTAGCCTGTACCAGAAAGTGCTGCAAATCAAAAGGCTTGAGTTGGGTTTTTTTTTATTAAATGAGACATTGTTGCTGAGCATCTCAGAGGACAGCTGCTGTTTCTGGTTTTCAGAGAAATTTTGTTGTGTGAGAGTGGCAAGAAGGGCTGGAATAAAGCCCTTGTTTACTCGTGGTACATGCTCTCCTTTTCTCATTCACAAGCTGCAGCAGAAACTTAGGGAGCTCCTAGGGCACATCTTTGCAGAGAGCTGATCACGGCTGCCAGCCAGAGGGATTTGTTCCCTTGGAGGTGCCCTCCTGGGAGGATGCTTAGATTGCATCTCCCATGCTGCTGTGTGAAAGGCTTCTGCCAGTGCCAGGCTCTGAGATGGGTTTCTAGGAAACCTGGAGTATCATTCCACTTTTATTGCGCTCTTTGAAGCATTCATTGATCTCTTTATTTTTATGGCAGGAGACTTGTGTTGTGTTGTCTCAGTTGGGGTGTATTTTGGGTTTTGGTGCTAATGCCTGATGCAGCAGATTTTTTGTTCAGGGGACTAATCCCTTGATATCAAGGTCATGCTTACAACCCACTAGTTCCATAGTTAGACTTAAAGCTCTTTAAAGGAAGGACTTTACTTGTGTATGTGTGTGTTTGAACAGGATGTACCTGACACAGGGGAGCCATGATCTGGCATCGAGTGCGTAGGCATTCCTGCAATGGAAATAACAGTTCCATTCCCCTCTTGTACAAGCAAAGCTGTGCATGACGAGGCAGTTGGGCAAGGAGGTGGCCTGATCTTGCATCTTGAGCACCAACTGCTTTGTCCTTGGCATATTTAAATGCTCCAGTTTGCAGGTGATCCAGAGGGCTCTGTGGGTTAGGAGTGGCTGAGGATCAGCCCTGGCAGTACTTAAGAGCAATCAGCTGGTTTCAGCTTGCAAGCTGGAGGGACAATCTAGTATTTTGGGCAAACGCAAAGCCTTTCTGGGCCTTTGTTCTCCAAAGGAGAACCAGCAGCCCTGTACTGTGCTGGAGGGGGGTGGTACAGCAGTGCTAGGAGGACTGAGCTGTCGAGCTGTTGTGGGAATGGAGTCTTATGAGCCTTGTGAAGGTGTGTGGATCCTACACAAAAGTTGCTCTGTGAACTCGCTGGTGTTGCAGCTACTAGAAATACTAGAGATGTGGGCAATTCAGAGATCCCTTTAGGCATGTTTCATCACCCTGAACATACTGTGATACCAAACAAAACTGGGCCTTTTTTATGAGAAAGTAGGTTCTTGATATATCATTTAATTTTATTGACTCCCATCAGTTTTTATCACCTGGGTTCCCTTTCTGCTGTTGTGCTGCTTGTGGTTTGCAGAGTCTCCTCTCAGTGCCACGTAGGACATCAGTTTTCTGGAGATCCCTGGGTCTAGGAGGCTTCTCTCTTCTCCGTGTAAGCATTTTGCCAAAGCTAGTTTTTCTTACACTTTTTGTGGTCTCCCAGGCAGCAACATGGAAGAGCTAAAAAACTCCATAATTATGCTTGAAAACACAGAACCATTTATGTAAGTCTGACCACTAACAAACACCCTTTGTACCTCAGAGTAGCTTCAAGCTGATGCTGTTGGGTTTAAAAAAAAAAAAAAATCAAACAACAAAATGGCATGTCAAGGGTAGGGACACTATATATTCTGAAAGATTTTCCAGGGTTTAAGTGTAGCTATTAGCTGCCTCCTTTTAAATGAGCCATTTCAGCGTGATAATCTCTCCCTATCAGATCATGATTTTGAGGAATTGGTATCTCTGATATTAGCTTTAACCTTTCCTGTGTAAGCTCATTAAGATGGAGAAAACATACACAGGGGAGACCACACAGAGCTCATCTTTCAGTGAGCAGTCCTTCCTCTTTAGCAAGAGAAACAGCTTAAACAATAGTCAGTAGTATGGTGTGGTTTCACCTGGGAGAGCACCATAAAATAAGAGATTGTGGATTCAGGAAAAGTCAGTGTAATATGCCACACAGCAGTGTTATCAACCGGCTCCAATGCTGTCACATGCAGGCTTTGGTTTGGATTGTTGATCCTTCAGCAAAACCTGGCAGAAAGGAGCATGTGAGGGAGAACGCAGCAAGGAGAAGCAAGGTGCTTACTGGTACTGCTGAAAGAGGGATTTTTCGGAAAAAAAAAAAACTACAACAAAAAAACAAGCACGGGGCTTTTGTTTCCTTCTTGCTGTGATCTCTGCAGCAGATCCAGTGTTGATGTTTGTATTTCACCCTAATCTGTACGATGTTGATCTAGATGTTTAATGAGTGGATTGGTGTGAAATCAGGCTTCAGGCTCCCAGGCAGTGGCTTAGTAAATACAATAAGCAGCCGCTCTTCTAGCCTGGAGGGGTTGTTATGAATTTTTTATCACATACCATTCTGACAGCATTTGAATTTGTAGAAAGAAAATAACCCCAACCCTTCACTTTCCCAAGAAATCTCCATTTCAAAGGTTTACATACTGCAACAACTACTACCTAATTGTTGGTGAGTAAGCCCCTTGCATGCTTATGCAAGTGAGGAGACACAGACACTTGAAAAAATCATTCTGATATTTGCTCTGACAGGCAGATAGATACCGTGAGCTGAGTGGAGGGTGTTAGGCACACTCTGAGGAGCTGGTGGGGAGCCTGGGGACAAGCATAACCTACTGAAGCCCACATCAGTCTTTTAACTCTTTCTGCCAACTGATGGTTGAATTTTTGGAAGTGGTGCTTTTGCCATCCCTGTTGTTTATCGATGCTCAAAATGCCGCTTGGAGTAGCAGATGGGCCAGCTCTCTGCAACTGCCCTCTTAATACTGTTTCAAAACTATTGTCTTGCTCTTAGTCTCTTCTAAAGATTAAAAGCCCACCAGAAGACCATAAAATTAAAAGCAGCCTCTTAAAGATAGCTCTGCTAAATCAGGGCACGAAGCCCTTTTAGTAGGAAAGCTGAAGGCAGCAGAGGCAGCCCAATTCTCCAACTTTTATGATGGGATTACTTGCACTATAGGGACACGTAGTGCCAGGGGCTGTGCAAATACATCCTTGGAGCACTTGAGTGCTATGTAAACAGAAGGGAAGAGAAGCAGGAGAAGGGTATGCCCTGGCTCCCCAGAGCCGAGGGGATAAGTCTCTGTATTGGCACATGAGGGAAGGGGCTGAGGGAGGCTGCCCTGCTAGTGGCCATGCAAGCTCCCTACTTGCAGACCTCCCCTTGGATCCTGCCCTGTCCCATGGGACGGTGGTGAGGTTTAGTGGGCTCCAGATATATTCAGATGTGTGCCAGGCTGCCTCGGTCCCAGTGCACCCATCAACATTTGTCAAAAGTAGGTGTAAAATGCCCTTTGCATGGGCATACGCATCTGTAATGAGGAGACAGGTATGTGGCTCCAAAACACCCGTACCCAGGTGTATAAGCAAAAACCACCTTACTCCCTGCTGCTCTGTGCTGGTGAGCCTTGGGCTGCTGTGGCTGCAGGATAGCACTGCTTGCTGCAGCTCACACAAAGTGGAGAGATGCTGGCCTGCTATTAAAAATAGGTAATGGACCGTGACGTCCACCAAATGAGGTCTTGTGATAGTCACAACAAGTGAGGTGTTTCAGGCAGATGAACATAATTCTGTCAGTGGGATTAAAAGGAAATGCCGCAAAATTACACAGATGGTTTTCAAGAAGTCATAAAAAGTTAATTGAAATGGGGAAGGTTCGTTGTATTTTTTTATTTATTTATTTTTTAGTTGTGTGCTATGTTGTCACAGAGGACTGGGTGTGCGGATTAGAAAGCTGTGTGGATTTTTAGGGAGGTGAGGTAAAGTGGGAAAGATTTGATGCTTAAAAAGGGCTAAAGAGAGGGTTTTTTTTCTTGTCCTCTCCTGCAGCTTTGCATCTGCCCAAAAAGGAGAATGCCCTTGTTCATACCTTATAGCAATGCCAGCTGAGAGGGAGAGGCAGGAGCACACCAAGCTGGCACACTTGGGCATGGCTGCTGGGGTGCTCAGGACAGCAAAGAGAAGAATCCATTTTAAATTGTGTTTTGTTGATTCTTGCCTGGCCAGTGCCATTTTGCTTGTGCTGAGGAGCTGGCCAAGTACACAGCCTGCCCTGGCAGCGTGTGCAGAAGGCAACAGTGTCCATTTTGCCCAGCAGTCTGACTATGAAAATTTACAGGAATCCGAGGAAACCTCAGGTGCATATGGGCTTTCTCATCTGAGTACTTCAGCTGCAGCCCTTCCAGCTGAGCTGCAGGCCCTGGCTTTCAGCCTTCACAATCAATTTGGTTCCTTGAAAATTGAGTGTGCGTCACGTTCATAGCACAGATTTCAACAGAGCTATGACTTAATTTGGAAGGGGTTCTTTTCAAACAAGGTGGGCTTGCTGCAGGGATCTGGGCTAAAAATTAAATAAATTCTTGCTGCTCCTTGCAGAGGCTGAATCTGCAAGCTCATGGATGGGTTTCTTCTTCATTGCACATCTGAGTCCTGCAAATGGCTGATGATGGTCAGAGCCTGTCTGTAGCATTTGCATACTTGGCAGCTTAAATCAAAGGTGGGTTTGGGAATTTGGTAAGATAAATGCACAGAGTCTGAAATACAATTTATCACCTGTTTTAAAAGTAACACAGAAGCACCCTAAGATGTGAACCTCTTGTGCAGGAGTTGATCTCCATCCCAAATACATCATGGAAGAGTCAGACATCAAACCAGAAACCAGAGGCACAGAGTCTAGGCAATTTGCTGAATCCTGAGGGCAAATTCTGCCAAGTTATTTGTGTGTCTGATGCCTGGGTGGGGTTTTTGGATCCTGGACACCCTGAAGATGCTCACACGGTGGTCAGCACTTCACAGCTGTGCTGCGGGGACAGGACTGTTTCTCGGGAGGTTGTCATCATCCCATGGGCTCTCTTGCAACGCCCTGTCACCCCCCCATGCATGGCTCAGGCTTCAGTGTCCCTGAGACATGTGGCAAGTTTGTTCCCTCCCTGTTCTGTGTGAGCACCTTTCCAACTACCAAAGTACAGCACTACGAGGGCTGCTATTGGGAAAATTGATTCCATCTTGGCCAGACCCAATGCACTCTACAACTGATTTTATTAAAGTGGTTAAAAGGACAGTTGGGAGAGCAACAGCATGGGAACAAGCTGTGTACAGTGAGGTTTAGATGAAGGGGAGTGGCAAAAATTATCACCTATGCTTGCTGAGTGGAAAACCAAGCTATGAAATGTGCCATCTCTGTTGGTACCTCCCTGGTGAGGAGGTGGAGCAGCAATGTCCTCTCCCAGCATAAGCCAGGCAGGCTGCTTTCCTGGGTTTTGACACTGACACCTTAGCCTCAAGGTGTCCATGAGCTGGGGTGTTTCAGACCCACAGTGTGGTCTGGATGGGGCCCACGGACCAGCACTCCAGCCAGCACATGTGTGTGAGCCAGTGGTAAGGGTGCAAACAGAAGCCAAACCCAAGTGTCTTAACAGGGTAAACAAATACTGAGTGTGGTTGGTAGAGGTGAGCAACCTCCCTCTAAGCCTCTTGGTAAATGTCAATCTGAACCAGAGCAGAAATACTGTTTCTCTAGAGGTTTTAGCAAGGAGGATGGCCTCTGTCTCCATTCGAGTGGGATGTACAGACCTCTGCTAACATGCTCCTCTTTTATCACCATGAAGGCAGCACAATTAGAAAGCTCAGTCCAGTCAATGAAACATCTCCCTCTGCAGAGCTGCATCTTTATTCAATGTTTTGTGGTGACCTTGCGCCGCGTGGTGATTTTATCCAATCTGTGAATTCTTGTGTGTTGTTTTAGAGCTCACTTCTCGGAGAGGGATTTTTGGATTTAAAGACCTGGGTGGGGTGGGGAAATATCTTTCAAAGATTTCCAAAATGGTACAGCATTCAGTTACTACAGTGTTGGAGAGTTAATTTCTCAATTTAATCCTCACCTGATGTTTCTTTGCCTGTTGTACAGCTGTGGGAAACACTGAAGAGATTTGCATTGGATTTGTTTGACCCTGCCATGTGGCGAGTAGGATCAGGTTTTAGTGGTTTTATCAGCCTGTCAGCATCCATCATTTTCTCTCAGGGGAAATAAGTGATCCGCTTGCCTTCCTTGCTTATTTCACATTTGACTTGATGCTCCCACTGTGGCAAAGATATCGTGAACCCTTTTAGTTGTGCTCCTTTGGAGGCAGAGATAAAAGGATGTGCTCTCTGAAGGCATTTCCTCAGCCTGTGGGCTAATTGGGGCCAGTGGTGATTTGAAGTAAGCATCCTTGTAAATGAACCCCTGGCCAGGTTTTGCATTTGTCTCACTAGTCTGTCCTTAGATTTTAGGGATTTTGATCATCAAGACCAAGTCTGAGGCACCAGATCTTGGTCATAGCTGTGCTTAAAGCAACTCTTTTTATCTCTCTAAAGCAAACTCTCCTAATGGTAAGCAGGTAAGGAGGATTAATGCTGGTTAGTAATTTGTCTCTTGCTCTTTATTACACGTGTAGCTCCATGGGGGGGACATACTGCCTCAAGTGCCTCAGAGGAGGCAAAAAGCTGGACGAACAAGGCAGCTAGAGGGCTTGAGTGGGCCTTAGGCAAGAAATAAGTCCTTGCCTTTTGCTGAGGTACTCATCCAGACTTCCCTCTGGCTTGGTAGCTTCAAAATCTCCTGCTCCAGCAACCCCACAGCAGTTGTGCAGAAAGCTATTGAAATCTACAGCCACACATAAGGCAGAACTGGACTGTTTTGTCAGAAATTCATCCTTGCATCTGTGATGTGCCTGGGGGGATGAATTTCAGATTTCCCATTGTAATTTTGTCAAATTTGCTTTATATGAACTGCTTTGAGACTGAAATGGAAGATGTGGCCTAGTCAGACAACTTGCTTTGTGATTTGGACTTTGTCCAACCTCAGTCGGTAAGGGAAAACAACAGCATGAAAACACCCTGCTTGAGGTAAAGCGTATGAAAATGTGGGATTGAACTGTCGCCACTATGAAGTGACATCCCATCACTTGTTGTGACTTGCAAGGCCACTGGGAGATTTTCTCAGACAGTGTCTTGTGCAACCCTTCAAAAGCAGAACACAATGCAGGAGAACTGTTCTAACCAAACATCTTGGGAACTTCACCGAATAAAAGGTTTAATTAAGACTGAAGAGGACTTCAGTGTTCTGAAACACTTGTGTAGTGCTTAGTTGAGTAGGAATAGACTGAAAAGAAGACCACCTAAGGTTTTTTTTCTTGCATGCAGACATTGGCAAAATCAATCGTTTCATCTTTGCAGTAATTCAGGTACCAGTGTGCATAGTCACAATCAAAATACTTCACATGAAAAACTGCATCTTTTAATAGGGGCTTTTTAAACAGAGCAATTGGCAGCTACCTGCTTAACTTGAATGATTTCAGTAGAATAAATTAGCCATTTTTCTTTTGTTCTTTCACTATTGCGTTTATGCACAACCTCCGATGTGTTCTTGTGTATTTAAGGCACTTAAACTGGATATGTGGAATCTCTTGATTCCTGGTAACTCAAGCAATTAGCTGTACTTTGTTGGCAAAGAGAAGGAAACTTTCTATTTTCCTAGTGAGAATTTAGTTTACTGACTTGCATAATGGCGCACAGAAGGCACGTCCCTCAGAAGTAATGACTGTCTGAAGACTCCTTACCACTTGGATGTGCACTGGTGCTGCCAATTGGCTGTGCTTAAGTTGAGGGGAGTAAGAACACCATAGCGGGTCAAACCAGAGAATCCTTGCTACCTGTCTCAAATGCTTACAAAAGCATTTTTGGACCAGGCAGGACAGAATTTATTGGGTTACCCAAAAGTCAAACGTTGTGCTGAAGCTACTGGGAAGGGAGATGCATTGGTGGGTTTTTGCAGTCCACTCTACATGATGCCAGAAGCAGCACTGTTAATTTGGGAGAAGACTCTGCTTCTGTGTGCAATTTTCCTTCACATTTCCAAATCTTGTTGGTGTTTGTTGGGCTTTTTATTTTTGTTTCTTGATGCGCCGAAGTTAAACTTTACTGTCCTGTTTTCCAAGTATTTTCTGCTTTCCACTATAGGTCTTGGCACCTTTGCATAGCAGTAGCTGAACTGCAAGAATGCTTAAACGGTTTCAAGGGAAGTTGAGTGATGTTCAAAAGCTACACAGAAGAAACTGTTATGGATGCTGGGTGTTTCATTCCAGTGTTTCCAACACTGTCTGATCCTGTTGTTTTGTCATGTTTTTTCAGATGACCCTGTTCTAGCTAAGCTGTGATGGGGTGGTGCTAGAGAGGCTGGGAGACTGCAAATGGAAACTTGGACAGCTCAAATGGAATTACGTGTATTGAAGAAAGAACAGCCAACCAATAGTAATTACCTTGAAAGAGCAATAAAGTTGTCTTGGTTCACTGTTGTGGGCCAGTGCTTTTTCAGGTGTCAGAACAGGATCTGGACAGCCACAACTAGAGGTTGTATCACTGATAATTTTTCCTCCTTTTGTACTGTCAACTTCCATTGCAGGCTGTGTCATGTTCAAGCAGGCAGGATACCCTGTGAAAATCCTTGCCCACGTGCCTTGTTACTCTCCTTTACAGCTTGTGATTTTTTTTGATCACGTCTTCTTAATACACCCTGCAGCACAAAATGTCATTTGGTCATTTGACCTCATTTTCTGATGCTTTCCTAGGCAATCCGCTGCCATAACTGTTCTGGGCTTTACCTGCATTGCTGGATAATATGTTTAGCTCTTTACCTGTTTGGTTCCCTATCACAGTTGGTATTTTTAGGAAGTACAACTTACTGCTTCATCTTCTGCTGTGGGTGATGAAGCCCTCTTGCAGGTTGAGCAGAGGAGGAATGTGGCTGGCACTGATGTAGCATCCTTGAGGGACACTGTGCTTGCCCTGACTGATACTACTATAAGGGATGTGCTTGTTGTTACTTCACTCCCTGAAGCTATGGTTGCTTCTTCTAAAACAAATACAGGCTTAGCCTGCGTTGGAGGATGTGCACCAATTATAGCTAATGGTGGGCAATTAGTTTGAATCCGGCAGAACCTCTGCTGTCACAAATTGCAGCTTAACTTTCTCTTCTCTCATTCTGTCGGCAGCTGTAATTGGGTCAAATGCTCCAGCACAGAGGGGACTGCTATTCCCTGCATCCCACTCAGCAAAGCCCCCGTGCTGGACTGCCAAGGCCAGACAGGGCTGGGACTGCGGGTTGCACTGACCAGACGCACACAGTGTGAATTGGTTTGAGGGCAGCCCAAGAAGCAGGAGGGGGAGGATGTAGCACCTGGGCCAGTGTTTATCTTCTCTTTCCATTGTGTGAGATGGCACTGACAGTGTGGATAGGGCACCTGCATCTTCTGCTGCTGTACTTCTCTGTAATTAGAGTCCATTCCTGTTCTGAAAACTTCATGTTTTTGTGTGAGTTAAGTGGGAGAGAAGTATGAATTGTTTCCATTTTTCCTGGTGGGGGAACTGTGGGACAGAGCAGTGCTTGACCTGTCCACATCACATTGCTGACATTTGGCACAGTGGAGTATTTTGAGCACAGATTTCTTGAATGTCAGGCCAGTGCCCTATAAACACAGGTTGCCTTTTGTTGTTTGCTGGGCACAACTGTGTGGGAGAAGCAATAAAGCAGCTCTGTAGGCAGGGCACTGAGGAATGCTGCTCGATTTGCATATGAAAACATTTATCCTAATACTCAGAGCTTACATAGCCACCAGTGAGGGGTTTCCATGGGCCTGAAGTCTGGCAGAAAGAGGGTCACACCACTCTCTTCAAATGAACTGCTTTAATTTTAATTAAGTCCACTACCTCCTGGGAAGTTGCAAGCTCCCAGATTTCTTAATTACCTACTGTGCAGCTGAAGCTCGATTGTAATGCAGAGCCTGGAGATTTTTTTTGTCCTTCCTTTCTAACTGTAAACAGCAGCCGCAAAGAAGCGTGTACAGCAGTAGATGTACGGGCAGTGACAGATGAGCCAGTACAGAGAGAGACAGAAATAACATGGCAGATTGGTGTGGTTTTTAGCTGTCTAGGAACAAAGCAGAAGAGCTCTGCCCGCACACCATCTGGATGAGACAGTGAGAGGTGGTGAGCTTCACGTGAGCACAGGAAAAGGAGTGTGCTTTTCACTTGCTGGAGATTAGAACTAACACTTGGATGTGTTCAGGGTGCCATCTACCCTGTCTAAATATTTATTTCTTGTGTTGTGCTCAGTCTAATGCAATCAGACTACAGTGTGGAGGGCTGCCATATCCTTTTAACTCTGAATTTGTCTTGCAGCAACAGGCTCTGCTGCCCCCAAACTACGCATGCATATTGCAAGAGAGGAGAAAAGTTGGAGCACCAGCTTGCATTACAGCATCTCCTTTGTTGCCTTGCTTCTTGCTGTCAATTAGTTCTGACAGAGGTTGCTCTGTGTACTACTTCAGGCTTTATTGTGCAGAGCCAGTGAGAGACAGTAACCAATTTAAGTGCAACCTTGATTCCCTTTTTATTAGTAGGAAGATAAATGAGCTAGCATTATCTTTTGAAATATAAAAATGTAAATTAACTTCTACTGGTAATAATTTGTTTTACTATTTCCACTGAACGTTGAACATGCATGCTGCATGTTTTCCAGATATTCCCGCCAGTTGAAGAACAGTGTGCTGTGACAATACCAGTCTGAGCAATCTCTCTGTGGAGCAGAAACATGTTCATTTGAGCATGCTGTGACCCTAAGTTAAATTAACTATTGCACGTGCACTCTTCCATCTGTGCACAGACAGTCCTGTGAGGTAGGCTGGCTTAGAAGAAGTTTGGTTGTTTGGGTTTTTTTAAAATCATTTGATTCCCTTGGGCCTGGGTCAGATTCGGATTTGGATTTGTTGACCATGACACACTTTTTGGTGCCTCTTATCATCAATCCTACAGTGTCTGTCACCTTGGTCTGCAGAACTGTCTGTAGTTACTCCTACAAAATTGGTTACATAAACACACATTGAATAAGGAGGGTAAACAGTGTTTTACCTGGAAAGAAGAGTGCTTATTCTGCTCAGCTCAAGCATGGTTGTGATAATTGTGTTTGGTTCTTTGTTGTTGCAGACTTTTTAATAGGATGGTTAACTTGAACTCACTACCCTGTTGTGTCTGTAATTCAGTCTAAAACTGTTTCAAATAAATAGCACGGAGAGCAATTTTTCAAGCTTCTCAGTGTGGAAGAGCTGAATCACCAAGGAGTGTTCTTGTACTGCTGTGTGTTACTGCAGCATATGGAGGGGAGAAGTTGAAATAGAGTTAAGGAGTGGCTTGACCCCTTGCAAGGAGTACACTATTAAAACAAGCCCTTTTCCTGCTTCCTACAACTGCTATAGATAGCAGAGATTTGGAGCATCCCTGGCCAAGTCTTGGTTTTGAGTGTGGAGAGACTAAAAAGGCTAAAACAAGCTTCTGATGCCTACAAGACACTTCAAGGTGGCCCAGACACTTGCCAAGTGTTAGTGAATGTGGCACTGGACTCATAGGAGAACTTCAGTGTTGGAGGAGGCCAGGCAAGATGCTTAAGGGTATTTAAAATGCCCCCATATGTTGATATCTTTGCACCTGGGTATCACCTGACCTTTCCAAGCCCCACTATCACTGTACCCTTACAGAACCTCCTGGTTGCACCCATGTGCCCTGGGGGGATGGAGGAGCCCCCAGGGCTCCCTGCACAAGGTCTCTGTGGAGTAGTGGTTGTACAGTGCTTTCCCTCGGCTTTGTTTTCCTGTGTGTGAGCTGTAAGTGCCATGGATCAGAAAAGTCTTTCTGCATGTAGGCATGTGCTGCAAAAGGACTTGCTGCTGCTGGTACCTGGTGACCAGGATCCATCCCTCCTCTGCTGTCCAGAGCACTGCTATGCAGCAGAACCTCTCCGTCATCTCTGCTCACTATGGAGCTGGACTAGGCTCTACTGTGAAAGCTTAGAAATTACAGTGAAACTAGAAAAGTATTCTGGGTTTGGGGTTTGGGGTTTTTTTGTGGGGTTTTTTTTGTGGGTTTTTTTGTTGGGTTTTTTTGTTTGTTTGTTTGTTTTATTTTTGGGGTTTTTTTTCCCAAGTAAAATTTACCCCATTTTGGTTTTATAACCCATCCTTATAGTCTGTTGCAGGCATTTGATTTACTAAATTTAAAGCAACCATGATAGATAAGAGATACTGTTTAGTTTGAAAAAGGAATTACAAGAGTAATCTCTGAAAAATTTTGCATATGTGCATGGATAAATTAATTTTCATGATCTTGTATAATTCATATATGACTGCCTAGGTTCACTGTGGGATTTACAGTATTTAGTTACGAATTGTGTTCAACATCCTTTTAAGTTTTGCTTACAACTTAATGCCAGATAAGTAAATATGTTTATGATTTAAAGGCACTATGAGCTGAGTGAGAACTGGTGACCTCAGCAAAGAGCAGAGGGGATGTTAAATGTGGACTTGGTGAGTGTTTTGTTAAGGTGTGTGGGTCCATGAGTGTTGATAGGTGAGGGGCACTGGATGAAAGATTGTCCCCATTACAGTAAACCATTCCCAGGAAACATTTTTAAGATGTCATGTTATGAGTGTTTTTTTGTCTGAGAGAATAATTCCTTTAAAATAGCAACGTAAAGGTCAGTGCCTAGTGTCAGGTAGGGACAGGCTCCTGGAGGGGCTCAGACCCATAGGCTCATCTGCTGCAGCACAGCAGTGGGACAGGCTTGACAAGGTGTAAAGGTACCTTGCTTCCTGATCCTCTGATGAGAATAAGAGACAGTGGAAGCAATAATACTGCTTAATTGAAAGATACACTGTTGTCCCCTATGTATATTTTCTGGTCTGTATAATGTAATTAACATTACTTTAAAGATGCTTGGAGAAATACCTGTCCCTTTGGGGACTTGGTAAGCAGCTAAAGGACTTCGTGTGCAATGTCACCTCCTTTATTTTTATTAAGTAGCTAAATGGAAAATAGGTGTTGAAGAAGAGCAGAAAAGCTTGTTGGATTGTATAGTACTGGTCCATACAGGGTTCTCTTTGTCTGAGTTAGGGAGGGACAGCCTGTGCTCCTCTCTGCACAGCAGCTGTTCGGAATGGTCTTTTGGCCATGCCAGGTCCTGTCACCATGGCACTAAGGCAGATCAGAGTCCCTTGGGTACTAGCCCTGTTGCCAAGTAGTCAGAGCAACACCCTGCCTTGCCAGTGGCTCTGGGACCACAGGGAGTGATACCCCAGCTTTTCCAGTCATCAGAAAATGACACACGTGCTAATCCCTTATCTCTAGCAGATAAACAAAAAATTAGGATGAAGGAGAATAAATGGGGCTGCAGAAGAAGCGAGGGAGACCTGCACACTGCTACTTTGTGGTCCTTAGACTCCAATTGTGGTTTCAACCTTCAAATGTATGGGTAGACTAAGTATACCACTGATAGACAAGTTCTTCTGCCCTGTCTTTATCGCTGCAAATTTATTTTACTTCTTTTTGAACAGTTTATGCGACTGTGCCATTGCTTAGGTCTTACAGAAGCCCTGACTCCCCCCCCCAGCAAACACAACTCTAATCCTCCTAAGGTTTGTTACTGGAGCCTTTTGTCTAACTCCCAAAAAAAGGTGTTCAATTTAAATGCCGGAATTTTACCATTCCATCATCTTTCTGTTATCTTAGTTTAGTTTACCCCTCGGAAGTTGTTTCCAATTCTTCACTCTGTTTTCATGAGGAACAAAAAAAAAGTGTTATTCCTAGCTCTGTGTGAGATCGCTTTGTTTATGAAATTGTACCAGCTTGAGACACAATTACGACAAATAATGCTTGCTCTAAAAACAAAAGCTTATGGTTATTGTTGGCAATGCTTTTTACAAATAGAGATTGGCTATTTAAGGCTGAATATTGTATTTTTATACTTGGCAATCAGGCACTGAAACTCTGCGCTCTAGTAAGATCTTATTATCCTTAAGTGGCATTTTACTTAATTGAAGGAATGAGAGTTCTTGGTCCTTCAGGTGATGGGAACAAAAGAGTTTGGGCAGTCACTTCATCATCCTTATCACCCTGCCAAGGAGGTGCCATGATGGACAACAAAAACCACAACTAGAAAATCCTATCCTTTCTGACAAAGGAAACTTAACAAAGGTTTTCTGCTAAAGGACCACACTTTCTTAATTATTTTTCAGCTGCACCTGGTGCTGCTGTGTTGCCCCATTAGAGTTACAAGGATGCCTTGTCCCTGTGCTATGTGATGGGTAACATTTGGGCCCTCCTTTGGCAGTGTTTCTGCTGGGCTGCAGGAATGCTGCTGTGCCAGCATGGAGGATTAATGCTGCTTATCACATGCCACATGGCAGAGCTGCTTTTGTTTCTTTAAGTTTACTTTTCTTCAAAAACTTAATTTCTAGTGTAAATAGATATTTTTTAGATTTTTATCCAAATAAGAAGTAAATTACTAAAAGCAAGCAAAAAAATTGGGGGAGTTGCTTTTGAAGAAAATTGTAGGGTTTTGTTGAAAGACATAGATATATTTTTCTTCCTTCATCAAAATAGTTCTCAGGGCTGCAGAGAGGGGGTGAGGGATAAGAAATGGGAACTGTAAGAAAGGTTTTGCATTAAACCTCCTCCCTTGAGAAACAGAGGACATAGGAGAATGATGGTACTAATAATAGACAGTGCGGGGTCTTGTATGTTAAATCCATCTGATCAGATAAGAAATGAGAATTAGCCGAGAATCTGGGGGGGTGAGTCCTTGCTCTTTGCAGAGGTTGGACACAAAGAGCTGTTTGCTGTAAAATGATGAAAATTGGAAGGTACTGGAGGGCTCTGCTGTGCTGGCCGGGCACTCGGGTGCTGCCCTGTGTGCTCAGAGGATCAGCAGAGGACTGAATAATGCTGCACTGTGCTCTTGCATGGGTTTCTGGCAGTAAATCAGCATCTCAACGAGTTCATGGCTTTAATCTCAATAGCATTTTGTTATCATTTCCCCCAATGGCTGGTGTATGCTTTTATTTTTAGATAATGGGTGCTGGTGGGGCTGTTTTTCCCACCACCCCCTTCGCTCAGGAAAACCTTTCAGCTTGTCAAAACAGCCATTAAAACCGGGGTTGACTATTTACCATGGAAGGGAATTTTCCCTGAGTTGTTACTGATAAGTGAAACTGTCGTGGGAAATGTAGCGGTTTAGGAGGGATGCTGATGAAAGTCAAGAAATTGGGAGAAGTATTGACTGTCAGAGATGGAAGGGTTGCTTTGCTGTGTGCTCACAAATCTGGCTCCTATAAAAGGGAGTGGGTTTTGATTCTGCCACTGCAGAATTAGAGCGGACATGGTCATTTCACAGTGAGAAAAGTTCCAAAGGAACATAACATGTATGGGGAAGGGTTTGGATGCTGGGATGATAAAGCCTTTAAGCAACCATGAAGCAGAATGGCTGCTTTTTTATTTTAAATTTATTTCCAAGGTACTACATATGAGGTCTTTTTTTACTTGTACAGAATTACTGTGTAAGCTGCACTTTGTCATACCAAAGCATCGGGTCTGATATTCAGATCCTGAATATCTGCACATTCCCCTAGCTCCAGGTGGAGTTTTATTTCCTCTCAAAATCAGTGTTGTGATGTTTTGCATTCCTAAACCCCAAATTCCAGGAACTGTGTGATTTATGAGAATTCAGCTTCGATAAAAAGAAAATTGGAAGAGAATGTAAACATTAAATATATAAAACAAACCAAGGAAAACTTTGGCTTTTATTATATATGTGTGTGTGTGTGTATATATATATATATATATATCTTGTTTGCATATATGTATAACACTAATGATTCTGAGGAAGCCCGCTCCATGATTTTTGGATGTGGTTAAATGGAAAATGTTAACAAGGTCACATATAAAATGCAATGTAACTATTCACTGAAAAATAAAGTCTTCACACTAGAAAAATATATTCTCTCTTATGCTTACGGATATTTCTCTGAGTGCAATTCCAGGTCAGAAGTTCTTTTCCTCTCACAAATAAAATGTGAAGATATAGCGGGATGTCTTTAAAAACAATTCCTTTGTGAAAAATAACTAACTGAATTTAGTGCAGAAAAAGCATTACTTACTGTCAGAAATATGATAGAGCTCTAGACAAGTGCTGAGGTAATTGAGAAAATTAAAGGATGATCATATTTGGCATAAAGTGCCCACACTGGATTGGGTACCTCGTATAGACTCCTTGGAAGTCACTGGGAAGGGAAGATGCTGGGGATCCCACAGGGCTTGGACTCCAAATGCGTGTTTTCTTCTATGTTGTTTTCACTAAGGTTGTTCTGTTTGAAACTGGAGGATCAGTTAACAAGTAACTTATTAACTGGACAGTTTTTTCCCCTTTAAAAAGCTTGCTCTATGCCTATGCACGTCTGGCTCCTGCCAGCTCCCAGGCATTTGCACATCTTAAAACATGTGAGTAGCTCCCAAAAGTCAAGGGCATTGCTCACATGCTTTGAGTGTTTGTAGGACTGAGACCTTAAGGAAACATGGTCTAAATAACAAACAAGTATCTGAGGCTGCTGCATCTGTGAGTGATTCTGTTATATTGAGTAGGTGCTTTAGATGAACTTTATTGCAGGATAAGGTTCTAAAAAACAGGAGAAAAGATACTGGTGTGCTCAAAACACTTGATTTGGGTTAACTCCTATCTTTGGGATCCCACCTTGGAGCTCAACTGAGCACACCATGAACTAAGTCTTTAGTCTTGTTAAGGAGTATGACTCTATGGACTGTGAGTTGGTAACCATTTCTGAAATGCTGGCTAAAAGAAAAAAGAGGTGGGGAAGAAAAAGGAATGTCAGGAAGAAAGGGAGCAAAAGCTAGCAGAAATAAATAGTTTTAGACAGAGATTGAAATAAGTGATGGACAGTTTTCCCTATTTTTATATAAGCTCTTCATCAGTGTAATAACATGACTGGTGTGGCATGTCCTTTGGCTGGAGTGGGCTGGCAGTGAGCCACTGGATCTCACTTGTTTTTGCTTAGACAGGGCATTGTCAGAAGACACAGTGGCTCATCGCTGTAAACCTCACTGCTATTTATCCTGCACTGCTGTGCACGATCTTCAGGCAGGAGTCATCTTTCATGAGTTTTTTATATACTGACCAATAATCCATAGAGTCTGAGCATGATCTCTTCCATCTCTAGTCAACATCAAAAGAAGATCTCAGTGTGCTGAATAGGGAGTTTTCTCTCTGCTGCTGTGGTTGGGGTCTAGCGATGGGAAAGCAGAGCACAGTTCAAAGATGTATGTTAATGAAATTGCCTTGTAATGCTTTATTCATATCTTCGATACTGCCTGACAGAAGGCAAATTTATTCATTCTGTTGCCTGGCTGTGATAGAGAGCTTAAGTCCTAGAGCAAGTAAGATAAGTAGTTTGCAGAGTTGCTGTTTAAAGCCTTTACCTGTTTTTGGGCTGTGGAATGACAGAAATGCCACCAGAAGTGGCCCTTTGGATATGACCCAGCTCAGGTTCCTACTCCAAGGAAGCCCTAGCACTAGAGCAGGCTACTTATGCTGGTTCAAGGAGCATCACTGCATGTAGGGATGGGGTCCTTCTTCCTGTTGCGAAGATAGATGTGGGCAGCTTGTTACCTTCTCTCTACCAGAATAGGGAGCCCAATAGACAAGTCGGTGACCATGGTAACCCTCTGACTCTTCTGTGGGCCCCTGCATGGTATTAGCCTGCACCCCTAGGCTGAAACTGGCCTTTGCCTTATGAGACCTCACTAGGTTTCTGATACTCATCCTCAGGTTTATCAGGATCTGTCTAGTGTGGGCTTCCAAATGTTTCTTAGGTTGCCACCTTCTATGGTGTCATGTCTCCTTCAGATTTGCAGAGGATGTGCTCAGAGTTGGCACGTGTGTTGCTGGTGATGACCCTGATATTGATGCAATTTCTTCCTTGTCCTTCACTGCTTGGAGATGGATGCCAAGAGGATGGCTGCCAACAGACTCACCCAGTTTTCCCCATGCCCTCCCATCTCTAAGGGTGGGGGGAATGTCAACCCTTCCCCAGATGTCAGAGACCTCCCCTGATCACCAGTTTTTCACAGGTGACTTTCCAATTTTCAGTCTTACTGGGTTTTGGGGTTTTTTTTGTTGGATAAGTGATGCGACACACAGAGGAGATATTACAAGCTGTAAGGTTTTATGGTATATCAGTAACAGAAGCAAGCAGATCTAGCTGTTGGCAGCAAGTCTTAAAAATGAAGCAGGTTTAGAGAGGATTATTTCTGCCTTTTCATTTGGAGAAATAATCTTCATTTAAGAATTTGTTACTAATATGCCCCATGACTATACATTCATCACTACTCCTAATAATGGATTTTATCACTAATATGCATGAATTTTCACTTACGTTATAATCCAATCAGAAGCAAATCTCCCTCTTTAAATGCAGGTGGAACAGGGACTCAGAAAATTTGTAGTTGAGTAAGATGGCTCAAACATGGCAGTTTGAGTTTAATTTTTGCAATACTCTCTGATACAGCAGAAGTTGCCTTTTGCTGTATAACTTGTTTTTTCATATGTACATTATGGATGTGTGGAAAGAACTAATTGAACACCCTGCGCAAACTTGGAGGCCAAGGAGAGGAAATGGCTCAGGGATTTGTTGGGTATGGGGAAAGAACTAATTGAGGGGTAATAGGGGAGAAAAACCATGGCTGAGCCAGGGACTTCTGGAGAGAAGAGTGCTCTCTTGCCCTTGATTTGGCTTATCTTGTAATTGCAATCCTGTCCTTGGATTATCTTCATACTCACCATGAGCTGCTCTTGAACCTCAGGGTCTCTTACAAGCACAGCTAGAAAATTGAATGTTTACTTGGGTGGCACAAAAAGGTTATGGAATTGTTATGGAACTATTCCTTCTTGTGCAACCCTGCCAGCAGTGGGGCGGATGTAGCAGCAAATGCACTAATCCTCTATAAAGCTCATGAGGTCACAGTGTCCCAGAGTGTGGCACTTTGGTGTGCCTTAAAAATGTTTGGAAGCAGAAGGGGCGAGCCGAGTGCTTTGCTTTTGATCCACCTGGTGCGAGGCACGCAGGGAAACCCCTCCACCACGGCTTCTTTCTTAATGGATTTGCATCGTATTCCGAGGCATGTGCAGGTGGGCTATCCATCACTGCCACCTTCCATTACACCTCTGGGGCCGGCAGCAGGCTCGCCTGGTTTGCTGCCTCTCTCACCGCCACCGCTGAATTGGTCCCGCAGAACTCCTTGCCAGGACCACAGCAGGCCAGCAAGATTTGAATGATGATTTTGCCTTGTCTTTTTATTATTATTTCTTGGGCAGAGGATAATGCTTGGGTCTCTGTACGTCCCACCTTTTATGCCCTCTTGTGCTGAGCTACCAATTTAAGGTAGCTTTGTTTTTTATTTATACCTGTGTATAACCTTGGCTTTATCAATTTACTGTCTGTTGTCACTGACTAGTGACTTGGGGGGAAGTAGTGTTACACAGGTCTTACAGAAGCCTAATAGGCTGCATGGGGGAAATAACTGGGTGTCCCACTTACTTGCATGCAGAGTGTGCTTTAAAGCCTCCAGTGACTGAAGAGGGCAGCCAGATGCAAAACTGGTACCAGATCCTGCTTGTATGTACTTGATGCAGAGCCCTGTGATTCAGGCAGTGTACACATGTGTGAGGAAACATTGTGGGTCCAAAGTGAGAATCAGTTAACTATCCAGCTGTATAGAGAGCTAGGGGAAACTTACCCTAATAGAGGTCTTCATGCAGGTCCTGTTAAGGGTCCTGTGCCTGGAGGGTTGAAGGTCTCCATTCTTATAGAATAACTTGGATTATCTTGGGAACAAAAAAGAAAACTAAATTCCCTGTTTTATCATGAAAGCCTAAAGGCATGCACAGAAATGTTCCTAGTGCCGGGGGACCTGGGGGCAGAGATTAGAATTAGGGATTTATCAGGTTGTGTAATGCAATGCTCCTTTTAAATTGCTTGTGCCACACTGATGCCTTTGAGTTGGCAGCATTCAAAAAGGCCTTACACCTGCCTTGGGGTGAGGGGCCAATGGACTCATGATGTTTTACACAATGGGGTCAAAATTGCATAGGGAGAGAGCATTTAGGAGAAGGTAAAAATAAACCCATGGAGTATTTGGATAAACCTGTAGCTGTTCAAAACGTTGATGGCTTGATTATATGCCTTTGTCTAGTGAAATGCTGGTTGTTTTAATCTTTTGCTACCAAATGGCTGATCTCAAAAAGATTTACAGTAAAAAAAAATACATATTTAATTTGGAAAAAAGTCTTGCAGGGAGGAATGTATTTTTGCTGGTTTGCACAATAAAAGAGCAAACCACTTTTCATTCTTGCCTGATTTCAAAGACAGAAAATTGTCATTTTGCCATGAAAGGCTGTTTTTGCTGACACAATTGGTGGTTTAGCTCTGCTTTGATTTCCTATTCTAAATATGTTGCAAGATTATAGGGTGCATCCCAAGAAATATTCAGCATTTTTTTTCCTTTTGAATTGCTTAAAAATTAAGATAATGATTATGAACATGGCATAAGTCGATGCAAGATGTTATTTTTTTCCTCTCATTGACACTCAGTGTGTGCACTCCTGGGATGGTATTTTTTTACAGGACATTGCTTCAAAGAATACATTTTGAGTATATTAGGAATTAATTTAAGAGTAAATGTAAGTCCGGAGTCTCAACTGCTGTGTATCAATGTCACACCACTGAAGTCTGTAAAGCTATGCCAGTTTGTCCCACATGGATTTGTGCCTTATGGTTATTTTCTCCATTTGCCCGTAAGGCAGAGCTGGTTTTGCCACCATGGATAAAATTTATATGTATGTGAGGCATAGAAGAGGGGGTCAGTAATTTCAAATCGTAAGGGAACTCAAAAAGTAATTTAAATACTTACGTCTCCAAAATAGGCAGAGACAGAGCTCATAATGATTGTTAGAAATATTGATATCATTTAATAATTTAAACTATTGGGTGTTACCTCAGTGGTTTCCCAGCAATATAGGAGTTTTATCTAGCTATGGAAAAAGTGACCCATTTCTAATTCAACTGACTGTTCATAAGGAAAGGGGATTGGTTTGGGACTTGCCTCTCCTGCTGTATTCAGGCTTGGATGTGCAAAAGAAGTGGCCAAGTCAAGCCTTTGTAAGTGATTAAAAACTCACCATCTCCTCTGTATTTGGTACTGTTTGATGCAGCAGTGACCTCTGGTCTCCCTCCTCTCCTGTTTTAAGGACCTATGCCAGAAAAATGGATGCACTGGGCATTTTTTACCTTTCCAGTTTTTCAGAGAATCAGTCATAAGAATCACTTTTACAGATGAAAAACTTTTTTCCTAAATTTCATTTGTGCAAACAATGAATCTGTTTTGGGATTTCCACCCTCTCCCTTCAAGGAAAGAAGAAACAGGGGCATGCATTCCAGTAGGGGAAATGGGAGCCTGAGCAATGCTATTGGATTCACTCTTATAACAGGAAATGTAGTGTCCAGGTAAAGATAGTGCCTTATCTGAAATACCTCTATCACTGTGGCATTAAATTAACCTTGAGGTTTGACAGGTTCATGTAGCTGTTTACATCAGCTTTTTAGGAGAGTTTTTCTTCAGAGAGAAATCCATAATTGTACTCTTTTTACTGGCAAGGAACCCTTCCTGGTGAGGGCTGGGTTTTTTTTCCTAGTTATTGATGACAAATGCTTGCAAAATGTGTTACAGATCGAAAAATCCAAAAATACAACTTTTGTTTGCGTGGAGTCACTATTGCAAATGTCATGTTTGCATATTTTGAAATTAAAAATCAATACACCATTACATATCAAGAAAGAATATTTCACAGCATCTGTTGTAAAAAGGTTATGGATTTCCTCATTAGAAGCTTGCTTGGAATAGAGCTCAGGAAGGAGTGTGGTAGATGGATGGGGCAGTTTGGGGCTATGCCAGTGCTTACAGCTGAACCTGGGGTTTGGAAAACACACCCCTCTGCTTTTGGGAAATTAGTCACGCTCTGAATTGGTGCCATGTGTATTTCTTTTGTGAGGCCACATCAGAACCACTTATTCTTGTGGTACAATATGTATTAGGTAGAGGATTAGTTTTTTTTCTTGTAAGTAGCTATTGATGCAAATCTACCAGGACAGAGCTAAATAGGAATGAATCTTAAATCCATTTAAAAAAAAAAAAGTACTGAGAATGAAAATGATAAAGCTCAAAACCTGTTCCTTTTTTTTTTTTCCCCCCCTGTCTTTGTTTAACTACTG
Source organism: Oxyruncus cristatus (assembly GCA_013399855.1). Classification (NCBI taxonomy): domain Eukaryota; kingdom Metazoa; phylum Chordata; class Aves; order Passeriformes; family Cotingidae; genus Oxyruncus; species Oxyruncus cristatus. The sequence goes on along the minus strand of VXAY01000770.1, from coordinate 335,492 downwards.
AAGGCAACTTAGTCATGAGAACATGTTTTGCTTTCACAGAGTTTCCCTGTGTGTCGGTGGATAGATACTGTACAAGTCTGAATCCCACCTACAGCTGTTCGGTGTTATGGATGCTTTGGCATATTTTTATTAAAGCCATATACAAAAAGCCATCTAAGCAAAAGAAAACCAGAAATAAGTGCTTGCTGGGGAATGAATTATTCTTCTTGAGTCGAAGTCAGTGATATGGTATTGAAGTAAGAATTTCCTTATTGTTACAAGAATAGTGTTGTTTGGTGGGTATCACATAAAATTCATTATTCATTTAGCAACACTCATTTTGTACATTATGTGCTAGTGATCACAGACCTCACTAGCCCTAAGGTTCTTGCTGTATGAATGTGTGTCTGGCTAATTTGCTATCTGGGATAGAAGCAAATTGTTCTCTTCATTAATCACAAAGGCTCCTCATGGGCCACCAGTTCCAAGTGATCTCATTTTTGTGCACGTCTTTGAAGTTTGTGGAATGAGCCCATACATAAAGATGTCTGCAGGCTAAGTGCTGGATTAGGTAAACTGTTGGATGTTGGACAGGTAAGTTTGTAGCACAGCATCTGTCAGACGTGATCTGGGGGTCAGAGTCTCACGAACCTTTTTTCCAACCAGTATATATCTTATCAGCCCTTACCAATTTTACAAACTCTTCCAGGAGCAATCACCCTCTTTATGTCTGTAGCAGACCATTCTGAAGATGATCTGTGATCTGTGAATTGAGAGAACAGGAAAACCCAATTAAATAAAATACGTGGGTAGTGTTTTGTGCAACACTCAGGTTCAAACTGGTAGGTTTTCATGTCTTTTGTTTCTAAAATTTTTTGACAGGTACTATAAAAAATGTGAGAGTTGGAGCAGTTCACATTCTTCAGAGATGTGTCACCTCATCTTGGGGTAATTTTACCTTGTTTGTTGGGTTTAGCCCCTGCTTTTTTCTATGATCTTTATACTATGAAGATGGTAGGTCAAAGGAGTGGGAGTGTCTACACTGTCCTTTGGAGGCTGTGATGGCAGTGAAGCCTCATCTTTAGTCTGTAATCAGTATTACTCCTTTTCAGGGGGGCAAGAGAAGAGGAGATAAGTGATTATATACCATCTAAATCATATGCTTCCTTATCAGGCAGTTTCAACCAATAAATCCCTAAGCTCAGCTGCTGTTAGCTTTGTGTGACTCTGTGCTCCTGGAAGATTAAAAAGTGTATTTAAAAAAAAAAAAAACAAAACATGAAAAAACAAACATGCAAGTATTCTATGGGGTTTTAAAATATACTTTGATTAAGAAACCCAAATGGAAAAGGGGGATTACGACTTTTCTGCTGGAGGAAAATAAAAAGCATGGTCGTGCTACTGTCAACCCAGACCAGGCTTTTGAAGTAAGAGTTTGGTAAAATGCAAATGAACATTACTTAAAACGCTGCTAGAAAGATAAAATGACTGCGTGTGTTTGGATAGATGGTCACTGAGTAAAGATCTATTGTGTGCTGAGTTGTGTGGCAATAAAGATAGGCAGATAAATGTGGGTCAGCAGAGAAGATAAGACAGGCTGTATAACACTGAACCACAGTTGGAGGGAATATATAAAACTGTAAGAGCCTTTGCAACAGATGATGTGAAAACTTACAGCACTAGTGGTTTCCACACAACACCAGCGCAAATCTTTTTTTTATTAACTAAGTTGAACTTTAAAATTATGTTATGACCAAAAATCAATAAAGAGAAACTGATTTAAGTTCATCCAAGTGTGAAGGGGTTTATTACCAGTGCTACATCACTCTAATGATGTACTCTTAAAAATTTGTTTTTGTGATATATTACATCTATTATTGCTAAAAGGATAAAACTGCAAAGCAATAGTGGACATTAATAAATCAATTTAAAGAAAAATGGGCAGGTAGCCAGAGGAAAACAAAATCCAATTTGCAGTTTTTAAACATTGTGCAATTGTAATGTATGCAAATGACACCCACACCAAGGCCGTGGGTTTTCAGTTGCTAATGGGATTCTCTCCTAGTGCTTATTTTGTTTGTTTGGCCTAGTACAATCCTCCTTGGAAACTACTCTGTGACAGTACACTGATATGTAATATTTCTAAAGCTAATTTTCTCAACCTTCCAGATAGATCCACACTATAAAAACATCCCATAGGGTTTTGTTGGTCAGGTTGCATGAAGCATTTCTTGGAGCTGTTAAAACACAAAACATCTGTCTTCCTATCTCTGTTTTCATCTGAATATATTGTCCTGGTTTTCGAGCGTTTGCCAAGCAGAGAGGGACTGAAACGGTACTGTCTTTCTGCCTACTAATACTAAAGTACATCCTGTGCTGGTTTCCTTTAAACAATAGTTAGGCAAAACTATTCAAACATGTTCAAAAAAGTTTCCCTCTTCTTTTCACCTAACTGTAACCAAAATGGACTTAGTGGTGGAGTATATTTTTTGGCAAAGCAAACTCTGAATTCCTGTTGGGAAGCATTCATTGCCACGTCTCCTAATGCTGTGTGCTTGTGGACTGTGTTCTTTGCAGAGAATTACACAGGATCCCTCTTTGGCTGTGACCTTTCTTATTCTAATGGCATCTGACAATGAAAAATGATAGGATTTTCAAAGGAGCCTGGGAATTTAATTGGACATCCACGTCTTTAAAGCTCCTTTAGCAAGCCAGGCTTATTTGTTTTTATCAGTCTGCTCACAACTCGAGGAGAGGACGATACAGCTGAAACCAACCCGCATACACGATTACAAAGAAATTTGTGAAACACAGAGCTTAAAATAAGGTGGTGGTGAATAAACACGCTTTGGTCAGCCCCGCTCTTCAAACTCTTCAATCTGCATTAAGTGCAGGGGCTTCTTCGTTAGGGCACAGTAGTACCGGGAGAAGCGACACTCTGACAGTGGCGGCGTCAAGTTGCTAATGATTGCTATTCCAAATGTTTTGGGATCCAGGAGGGGAGGAGGGAGGTTTGTACTTCGAAGCATTAGCATTTAACCTCTAACCGTTGGGCATCACCTTGAGAGGAGGTGCTTCGTGCTGAGATGCAGTGCCAGCTGTGCCTTCGTGGGTGGATCTGGATTGCTCTCTGGTGGATGTGCTGACCTCATAGAGCGGGCAATATATTTGCCCTTTTTTAATGCCTCGGTTGCAGAGATTGGGAGACAGGTCTGTTTAGCATGTCTCTTGTCTGCGGAGCGCTGGCCAATATTGTGAGGGGATTCAAAGAAATCACACTGTTAAGAAGCGTGGGATTTTTGTTTGTTGTTAGTTTGTCTTGGTACTTGGCTTTTTTTTTTTTTTTTAATAGGAGCTAAAGTTGCATGTAGTGCTCAAGGAATGTTTATTCAAATCAGTTTCTGTCCTCCCACTGCTCCCCAAAAGCTCAGGGAAAGCTCAATAAAGCAGATGCTTTTGGAAGTTATTGCAAGCATCAAACAGGACTGGGATCTTGCTGTCTCTTAAGTAATCCTGAGCTTGTTAGCAACCACTTTAATTTCTTGTATCAGTTTTGAATTTCTTACAAACTTACACGCTACCAATGTAAAGTACAAACTTTGGGAGTGGGGTAAGCTAAGTTGCTTCTGTACTTGGGAGTTGGATCAAATGATGATTTTTGGACTACCAGAAGCTCAGACTACAACAATGTGCAGATCACCTTCAGGAAGCTGGAAGGTAAACACAACCCAGCAGTCAGCAGAGACATGGCAAAGCTATTGCAGGAGGATCACTACAATGATACTTGAGTGCACATCTTTATTAATATTGAAATGTCAATGATATTTTTAGCCCAGCGTTTATAACCCCTTTGAGCAGGGTGCCTAAATGAATCCAAATGTCTTGATAGATGTCTTTCCTTGGTGCCTGCCCCAGAATAGTTGAGAACCAAACAATAATTACAATCACTTCTATACAGGCAAGAGAATGATAATCTTGGATCTTGCAATTTTCTTCTGTCTTTAACTATCATGCAAGTCTGTCATTCTTGCAAGTTTTAATTTCTAGCATCTGCTTGGCAGGGGTAAATTAGCTTAATTGCTGTTAGATTTTAGAAAGTCTTCCAAGCGTTACTCCAGCAGACAAATTGTGTTTGCCTCTCCACAAAGAGAAGCAGCGATGGTACGTGTCCCAGAATGTATTACATCCACTTACTAACAATTTCACTGCAAACCTCACAGTCAGAGCACTGATAAAGCTGGCCCTGGAGAGCAGCAGCAAAGTTATCCAGCAGAAAACTTCTCAGTGATTCTCCCTTGATTATAGAATCATGGGAGGGGTTCCAACTGATTAAATATGATGACACCACAGGTGATGTAAGTGGTAGGTCTCGACTGTGTTTCCTATTGAGAGTTGTCCAGTGAAGCATTGGACTGCTGCTTGCTGGCAAGGATGATTGATGAAAGATGAATGTGGATACAGTCCTTCCCAAACTTTTGGGATGCTGAAATCTCTCAGCTGTGTTCTCATTAGCGGGCCCCTAAGAGCACACCGAATGTATCTGTGCAGGAAGAGGCAAACGCACCCATCTACAAGAAACTACCAAGAAATTTGAAACAAATATTTAATAACTTTACACAAGCTTTTGGGAGGGGGAATGCTGATTACCATGTCAATTCAAAATACTAACACTCATGGTGGTTTCAGAAAAGGGTGCTGAGTCCCCAGATCCTTGGCACGGTCTCAGGCATGGGGTAACTGAAGGAGTAAGACAAAGGAAAGTCACCACATGTAGGATTGTTTCTGTGCTACCCCACCTACCTGCTCTAGGAGGGTTTGACACAACAAAGAATGTAAAACCTAAGCCTAATCTATTTTTTTTAAACATTAAGGAAAAAATGGATCTTAAAAGAGCATGAGGAAGTAATTTTATTTAATTTCCATGCCACCTCTTGCTGTGGCTGGATTGTTTATCCACCAAGGATTCATTTGTTACTCTTTTTAATGGTGGAAGCCGCTTGGTTGCGAGAGTCTATTTAAGGAAGTATAATAAAAATAAAACTTGTGTTATTCAGCGTTGTGGACAGGGCTTCAGTATCTTCTAATTTCTCATAATGTGGAAATTCAACCTCAGAAAAATACAGCTGAGCTGGGGAGAAGGAATACTTCTGTCATGTCACCTAAGGCTCAGCCTTTGCACTTCACATCATTCCTGTGCACCCAGGGTCATGAACTGTGGGGTTTGGAACTGATCAATGCATTTACTTTGATTTAGAGTTTTGTAAGTACTGAGACATAACTTGAACCAGTGTCCTGAAGGTGTATTTTAGGCATTGATTGAGCAATTCCACTTTTGTGCATAGCGTTTCTTTTGGCCATTAGTTTTGAATGCCTGTCTTTGCATTGTACATGTGATGCTGTCTGTGCAGCTGCTATCACAACTGTAAGTCACCAAAGAGCAAAATACGCTGCGTTCCTCTCCTGATCTACAAGATTTTCAACTTCTCCTACGAGCTGTGCATGAAACCACTGTGTCAGTGGAAAGAAAGGAAACATTCCTGTTGTCTGGAATGAAGCCGTTTTCATACAATCTTTCTGAGACCCAGAGCTTCCAGCAAATGTCAAGTGATTTTGGCTGTGTTTTAGAATCTGTTAAGTATCTGTTAGGTTACAATACTTATTTCATCAGTCCCTCCTCTATAAGCAGCGCCTCTAAAATTGATGATAAAAGGGAAGTATCTAAAATGGTGAGATAATTACCTCAAGCAAGCAAAGAGGAGAGCTGCTCTGCATTATTCAGGGCTATGTCTTCATAAAGGCTTCTCTTTCATGTGTTTGTTTCTGCAAGGGCATATTGAGTGAGAATCAGATGGAGCCAGTTTGGCTGGATTTTATTGGCAGACGATAAACACTGTAGATGAGAAACATGTTTGTCTGGGCCAGAAACCTGGTATTGCAGAGAACAGTCCAACAATACTCATTGATGTCCAGTTTTCTTGGCATAAAAACGGGTGCAGTTCTCTCTTTGAAGGTACCTTCTGCTTCCTGTGGTAATTTAGCATGTTTGCCTGGTGATAGTCATTTAGTGTTAACAGAGCCTTAAGTTCAAAGTCGTTAGCTGCAATGAACTCAAGATAGAGTCAAGATTTATTTAATTTGTGTTCTGCCACAATGAGGAGATAAGATCAGTATTAAAAACCTGGTGGTTCTGGTTGACGGATTAAACCAGGCTGCTGATTTGGTCACTTCTGAAAGGACATGTTGTCTTTTACTAGAGAGATCAGAAAAGCTGTAGATGTCATCCCTCTGAGCCATAAAGCTTTCTTCTGTCACTGTTAAAAACTCTCATAAGCCCTTGAAAAGCTCCTCAGGGTGGTGTAGTTAGAAGTCTCTTTATCTGTCATTTTGTTTGAGTTTAAATACTTCATGGAGACATCAGATTTTCCACAAAACATTTTGGATGTAAATGTGCTTTTGTAACCTGGGATAGAAGGACCCAGAATTTCAGTTTCTGACTTGCCTAATATGGCAGGTTTTAATTGAACTTTTTTTGCCTGGGACTAACACAGTTTGTCATTTCCAAAAGAAATTCCCAATAGTTCAACCTGTGATGTTTCAAGTGAAATGTTTGGTCTTTGTTCGAATAAGTCTTACCAGCCCCAAGTAAAAGTGTCTGCAAGCGGGCAGTTACTCTCCCAGCGTTTTGGTGCAGTGGTTTATTGATGACTATGGGGGAAATAAGAAGTGGTGAGTGTACAGCCCCCCAGGAGACCCAGGCTGGAAGCAGCAGGCTGAGGACTTGTGATGGGAAGCTCCCAGCACTCAAGCAGCCCTTAAGCCCAGACCTCCAGGCTGACCAGTGCTTTACAGAATCCCACAGATGAAATCTATCTGCTGTATTTAGTGTAAGTGTGCAAAAGCTCTGTAAAGTGGAATGATCAGAAGTGGACTTTTAAAATACCAAATAGCAGCACCTGCCGTTGCTTACCCTGACCCCGCTTCTCACCTTCTGTCCTCACCCCTCTCCAGTTTTACATGCCAGTAAAGCAGCTGCCCAACTTACAGTGCCTGGCTGCTGCTTCAGGAGGTTTATTAAGATCTTTTAAAGAATTTGTAGTTATGTCTTTAATGACCTTTCCCAGTTCACTGTTGATTAATTTCTAGTCTTGCAAACTGGGAGGATGAGAGCCAATACTGTGTTTTCTGCCAGGCCTGGCCTTGCAGGAATAGTTGGGTATCTAGCACACCATGTCTGTTAGCATTTTGCACCTAGTTTTTCTTCCCTCCTTGTTGGGCAGACGATGCCAGTGTTTAATCTGATCTTACTTAGATTTTTTTTTTTTTTTTTCCCCCCAGATTTTAACGTTTTATAACAGCCGTCATTGGAAGGGGTGTGTGGGAAGAGTTATTTATCCTTGGGAGGAAGTGTACCTTCACATTTAACCCCTGGTCCTTGAGTTCAGTTATTCAACTTACTAGTTGGACTGCATGTTACATTTAGCAAGGTAACATCTGAAGAATGTTGTTTAAAGTAAAGAACAGCTGGCAAGGATTGTGCAGTTGGTTGCTTTTGGCCAAAGTCTGTTGACATAAGTGATGTTGTTTGCACAGAAAAGAAAGGAAGTTTTAAAAAAGCTAAAAACCAGAATTCCAAGTCTTTAATAATCTATGAGGTCTCATTTGGGACTATGTGGGCATTTTGCTCCTTCTTGTGCTATTAGAAAAAGTCAGAAGTTATGTCTGTGTGGGTAGTTTTTAAGCTGGTACTACATGGCAGAAAAGCAAATATTATTCTGCCTTGATCTTGAGGCTGTGATGCATTGGCACTGAGCCAGAACCAGTCGTGCCAAAATAACCTGGCTGGGACACCAAAGGCAAGGCCTGTAGCATATCTGGAAACACGGAGTAGCTTGGAATCAGGATGATTGAATGATGAGGACTATGTGATTGTAGGCATCTTGGCAGTGATTTATAGTTCCTATGTCATCTGTGCTCTTACTGCTTTTTATTCTCTGCTGTTCTTCTGCATTTTTGGCTAATTAGTTGGGGGGACTGAGGTAGACTTGGCGAGACGGACAGAGGAACTTATCTTTGACCAGACACTGGGCAGACAGATTGAGAAAACTGCAAGTCTGAGAGCAGAAGAGCTCCTAGGAGAAGTTTTTTCCAGCGATTTAGGCTTCTTCTGATGATGTATCTGCTGCAAATCTGCTCTGGCTTGGGTGTAAAACTGACCTAGGTTTGGTGATCCTGGACAAGTCTTTACACACTCCCTAAGCTCTGAATTGCAAAAGTGGCATCGCAGCACAGGAACTGCACAATGGAGGTTTGTTTGTGTGCCTTATCTAATGAGGTCCATGGGTGACAGTTGAATTAAACCACAAGCCTGGGGAAATAAAATGTAATGGCTGCCTGCAACCAACATCTTAGGTTCATTTAAAATTTTCTCCAAGATAATCAGTGTTTATTAAAAAAAAGACATAGGTAACTGGCCCTAAGACCTTGGGATTGTGCCAGTGTGTGCTGCACCATGTTCACAACACTTTTCTGTGGCTTTGCTGGGGCAGTGGGGTACAGTATATGCTGCTGAGGTATATTAAGAAAATCTCTGTGGTTATATTCTTTTCATCATATGGACTTAGAGACACATAATATAGGGCAATAACTATCCTCTGGTCCTGATTAACTATCAGCAGTCTTGAAAAAATGCTTGGTTGGCATCGGTGCAAGCTTCTGCAGATCAGCCAGATCATCTGATACTCAATTGCAAACTAAAGGAAACCAGTCTTCAAATGCTAATGCTATTTATTGATCTAGTACATTGGTTGGTCCTGAAATACAAAAGCAAGGAAGAAATGAGGAAATTCAGGGGCTTATCTCCAAGGATGTGTTTGATGCCAGCCGTGTGTCTCATTCATGCTCTGGTGAACACAAGGCAGAGGCAGTCACATGCTGGTGACATCTGACATAATGCCACTCTTTCCCCAGAAGAGAGAGAGGAAAGCTCTGATATTTTAAAAAAAGTGCATTTTTACAGTTTAGTGCCTTCCCTTTTTGCCAAGATCATCACTGGTAGAAGGACTTTTTTAGAGCTGTTCCTTTTGTCACATCAGAACCATGTTCACAGAGCATACGATGTTGCTGAACCCCACAAGTTGAAGGAGTCTTGAGTATTACTTTCTCTTTTTTTCTATTTTATCATAACCTTAATGTAATTTGAAATGTGTTTCTGTATTTTGTCAACTATGTAAGAATATGTATTTGTCACAAAATCCCATTAACACGAATACCGCTCCTTTCCAGTTTAATAGGCACTGCCAGCAAACTTACGATATGAGTTGTTACTTTTCTATTCTTGTGAATTAACTAAAATAGAAGAGTTGGCATAATAACTAAATTAGTTATGGTCAATTTATCTGATACCGAAATGAGGCCTACAAAGCTGCAGCAACTTTGCACCAAAAACACCAGGAAATTTTGTTGGTGTGTGTTTTGCAACAAGTTTCCTAACATCAGTATATTTATTTCTTGTTATAACTTTATGGAATTACTTAAATCTGAATGGTATTGCAAACAATTATTCCTCTTAACACCAATCTACATGAGCAAGTAGTATTTACCAACAAGGAGCTCTGATTTTTCAGTGAATTTAATCCCAGAAAGCAGGCTGAATTTGTCCATTGCTGTGTTTGCATTCACTGGGATATCATGGAGCAGCGCAAAAGAGACCATAGTGGGCAGTCACTGTTTAAATGAAGAGCTGGTGGTCTCTACTACCTTTTAGTTTGAGTTTTCAGGAATTCACAGAAGAAACATCTGTGGCGGTATATTATGAATGAAAGGAAAACACATTGAAAATAAACGTGCCAGCTTGAAGTAAGGGTGAATATGAAAGCACTGACCTGTGCATCAGGCACGGTGAGGCTGCAGAGAGCAGGGACTGTGTGGTACTCAGCAGCTGGTGCTGGATAGCAGGAGATGTGATGCTGTACCTCAGTTCTGCAGTTGCCCCTATCACCAGTTGATCCAGTTGCAAAACCACAGTGTTTCGTGCTCAACTGCTTGATGCTGTAAAGTCAGTATCCATCCAAACTCCTTCTTTACTACAGGTTTGCAAGGTTTATGCAACTCATGTTTTTGAGGTACTTTAAAACTGTAATCTACTATTTCTGTATAGGTACTGCATAGCTCTGTGAAGCACTATTCAGTTTGCCATTTACTAAGTCTCGAGGGAAAATAATGGTATTTTTAGATATTCAGACACTTTGGGGCTAGACCCGGCTTTCTTCAAAGCCTGTTGAAAAGTGAACTAGATGGGGCAATCAGCTAGCAGGGAGTAGGCAGGAGGAGAGAAGTAATTTTGCTGGTTTTGTGTGGGTTATTTTAATAAGAGAGCAGTGATTTAACGTGACCTAGAATCACAAAACATAAAAACAGATCAAGAAATCTTTTACTGGCTTCGTTATGTTGCTGTTGTTGCATTCTTTAACTGTGCATTTGTATGAAGATCTTGAACTGAGAAATTCAGTTTGACTGGCACTTGTCAGTGGTGTCACTCAGAAAGAACAGAATGAGAAATTTTGAAATGTCATAGAGCACAACAGGCTTCAACGAGGAATTTGCTCTGCTGTGAGAGTGGTGACACTGAAATTGCTGGGCAGAGTCCCATTTGTCTCAGTGGCTTCTTAGTTTCTCATGTGACTTACATATGGAATCTCGGTGTAAGTGAAACACAGTCCTCCTTTAATTTTCTATCCTTTTGGTGCCATGGCAAGTCTTTAAAATGCCATGATGAAAAACAAGCATAGCAGTGCTGAAGGGGATTCATGTCTTTTGTTTGTGCTGCTCAGTTTCCAGGGGTTTCCAAGCACATATATGTTCCTATAAGAGGGATACCTATATCTATCTATCTAAAAATACATATATATATATGTCTAATTATATGTAAAAGGTCCTGTTAAAGGTCCTGTTTTAATATTGGGCAGAAGCTGGAAAGCTCAGCACACAGTCCTGAGTTCAGACTGAATGAACAGCTACTCAACACCCATTAATTCACTTAAACAACAGCTGAATTTTCAAAATTGCATGGCTCTCAACACTTCTCAGATCTCTGCTGGCTCTCTGTTAATAAGGATTTTTTGAAAACAGAACTCTCTGCTAAATAGGCTAAATGCCTAAATAGGCATTTATCTCCTGTGAGAATGTGTTCCGAAATGTTTTTTTTTTTTCCCAACAGTTACGGGAGGAAGTAAAACTATGTGCTAGCAATGGCTTGGAGTGGGATGAGCTGGCGAGATCCTGTTGGGAGCTGAGCTCTCCAGTCTCTGGACTGTGGGACTCTGAATGAGAGGATGAGCCATGAGCCCAGTATCGCAAACCCAAGCAGAAGCAAAATTCCCTCTCTGTAAAAGAGTGCGATTGGAGTGTGACTGAGACTGTGACTGCCTACTGCAGCAGAGATCTTCTGTTGTTGGATCAGTCTCTACACTGAGTTTTGTAGCATGCCTGCCTCTGTGCCACCTGCACTACCAAACATGAGCATCTTTCAGTCCTGGAAAGAATGATGTGCATTCTCCACATTCCTTGAAATAACGTGTTTTTATGGTATTGAACAAGGCCCCTCATGACCCGCTTCTGCAAGTGGCTGGGACCTCCCTTTGGTGTGTTTGGTTGATGTCAGCTCCTTGAAAGTGCCCAGAGGTCATCTTCCCGATGAGCCTCTCTGGTCCTATTTCTGACCCCTCTGCCTTGTTTTTCCATCTTGAAAGATCATGGATTTTGTGTGTGAAGTCCTTTGCCTATTGTTGCTCCGCGTTCCCAAATACTGAACTGGCCGACTGCATGTTCCCTGAAATATTAATCCCTAAATCCCTCCTTATACCACTAAGTCTGAAGCAATTACAATCTTCTCCCCTCCTCTGCTAATTATATTCATTTGGAAGCAGACTCAAAGCTTTCTCAAAGGACCGTCCTTTTAATTTCCCTTCCACGTGTAGCAATTAGCTGGGGGTTGTTGCTGGCTTAAACAGTGAGTGCTCTGAATGGGTTGGAGTGCTAAGTACAATGAGACAGTTGTAGGGCTCTAATGGTTGAATGTGGCATGTTGTCAGCCAGGGCTTGACATAAATGGTTTATTGTGGGGTATGAGATGCCTGGGGAAGCCCTAGTCCTAGGGCACACATTGGTGGCATCCTGCTTTAATAAGCTTTTAAAGAAAAGATTAATGTTTTTGTTTTGGTTTGGTTTTTCTTGCCCTCACACTATAGAAGATATCAATCCTAGATTGCCCTGGGGAGACGAGTGTGTGTTTTTTCAGGGCTGTACAGAGAATTCGGATGGTGTAGGTAATTTTTGTATTGTCTGGACTACTTGTTTTTCATGATAAAATGTACATCTATAGCCTTTTTAATGCTCTTTTTTTTTTTTAAAGTCTTTATCACTTGGCAGGGATGTAAAAAGTTAATAACAGATTTATAATTTTATTAGCATTTATGCTGTAAATGCTAGAGAGTTCCCCAACCCAAATTTAATGCATCCTTAAAGTCCTTTTTATTAGCTTGTTAATTCCCAGCAGTACCATTTTATGGAAATGTGGATTACATTTTTTTTTTTTCTAGAGGAGAAACAGTGGTTTAGATCCAGATGATGAAAACATAGAGGGTTTTTGTTTGCTTTTTTTTTTACAGGGGGAGGGGATGATCTTTCATTTTTATTTCCCCAAAAATGACTGTTCTATTGTAGCACTAGACTTACTTTTGACAGATTTGAGTGACAACACCGGGAGATGAGGAGTGGGCACCTGGTGTCATCCTTTTCAGCAGAGAAACATGACTGAGTACTGGGCAGGTATGAACACAGTACATGTGTAGTGGGAGCCAATGACAAAAAGCCTCTTGGTGACCCAAACCTGCTCATTCCCTTCTGTTTTCAGTCAGACTTGGCCAAGTTCACACACGGGTTGGGTAGGTTTTCCTTTTTTCATAGGTCTGTCTGCCAGGGATATGTTTATTTTAACAAGTGCTCTTTATGTTACTGGGATACCTTGACCATGACTTTTTCACACTATGAGGATAGGGAATTATTTTTAAAATAAACATCTCATCCATTGACAAAGTGAAATATAAATTACTTTGGGGGAGTAGCTGTGCAAATATTTCAGTCTATTCGAACTGTAGGATTATACCCATGTTATTTTTATTATTCCTTCATATAGTGAACAGTGTGGTGTAAATTAAAGGTGCATGGTAACTGTTGCACCCTACGTAAGCCCTCTGCATTGCTTATATACTAATCCATCCGTACTTCCATGTGGGAGCAAGAGAATTTCTGTGGTTATTGTTCTGTTTCGCACATAGCAGGAGCTGGTAGCAGACGTGTGCAGTAAAATACATTTCAAACATTTCCTGTATCACTAATTGTAATTTCCAAGGCTCCCTCTGTGACAGAGCGAACAAAAGGGAGCTTTGAGAAAAACTATCATTTGCCTCGTGGATCAATATGGTTTAGGAAATACAAAACAACTTCAGTTGTTTAAAAATAGGAAGTGCCAGAGGGGGTTCCTACCACCCTGCTGAAAACAAATCACAGCATTGATCTGTCTGCAGTGTAACTGCAAAATTTCCAGAAAACAGGTGAACCAGCTGGGAATATAAATAGAGCCTCTCTGCAAGCTGTACCTGCGTGGTTTTTGCCCTCCTGGGCAACCCACAGGGGGTCATCTGTAAGTGAGATAGTTGCTTGCTTTGGGGGGAGTAGGAAGGGAGTTAATGCCAACCAGTGGATGCCTCTCACAGCGTAACGTTGTATTTCTCTTTCTATTAATGGTTTATTTTCATCTCTCTGCCACTCTCAGAAGAGTTTCTCAGGTAAGTCAAAAGCCTATTTCAAGAAATCCACCCATGAACACAGCACAGGTCATGAAAAGAGAGAAACCCCAACTGAAATGACAGTGGTAATCTAGCCCTAGGTCAAGGAAAATGCTGAGAAACAAGAGAACAGCTGACCTTCTGAATGTTTAAAATACATGGAATAGTTGTATGAAGCTCAGTAAAATGTTCCTCAGGTTCTTTGGGGTTTCTGAAACAATATGAGAGTTTCACTTCTTATTTATTCTTCAAGGTTAAACTTTACCATCCTGCTGTGAAAGAAATTTCCCCTTCTCTCCTTGCAAACCTGCCTCCAAAATGACTCTGGGCTTTGGTGATGTCAGCCAGCAAATTCTGAACACTTGGATATGAGGAAGAGTTTAGAAATTTGGTGTTATTTTGAAGCATGACCGTTCATTTGTGGCAAAACAGCAGAAGGCCCACAGGAGTCGTTGTCCTGCAAAACTGTGTGTCGTACCCAGATATGCACTTTGCTATTAACAACTTTGTTGTTAATGTTGTGTGAACTCTTTATGGACAGTGAGGTAAGAGCCTTCCGAAGATCACAAATATGTCATTCACTGGGCTTTTCAGAGATTAAGGTCTGTATACCTCCTTTCTGGTATTTATTAATGAATGATTTATGAAGGCAAGCGCTTAGTCCTCCACAGTTAACTCCAGATTGTATTACATTCCTTCCCAGCCCACAGGGATACTTCTCAGGAAAAAGACAGCAAGGATAGGACAGCAGCAGCTCTGATTTTTGCTGCATGAATTTTACTTGTGAGAATGAATGTGGCTAGCTGTAGAAATTTGAATCACCTGGTGAGTACTGGGTCCTGTCTCTTCTTGACCATAACCCACTGGAACTAAAGTTTTTTTCCTAAGTGTCACGTTACTTCCAGGCAAGGAGGAATTTTTGAGTGTTTGACTCATTCTATTTCTATCTCAACTTGCCAGTACTGAATCTGCTACTTATTTTAACTGGTATTTTAGCTTGCTAGTAGAATCCCAAATTAAAACATCAGGGTGATGAAAGCCATCTTTGTCTTGACGAAGAAGGAAACTGTGGCATCCCAGGACTAAAAAAAGTAAATTTCTTTTGTCTGAGCACATGTCTGAGAATTTGTTTACTGAAGCAGTGGCTGGCCAGCCCACTGAACGCAGGATTCCTCCCAGCCTGGTAACTGAAAGTCAAATCAGCTTGGGGAAAACTATCCTTGTTCAACTGTAACTCAGACTTGGAAAATTTTTTTTGAAGGATAGTGATTAATGATTTTCAGTGAGTATGAAACCAATTACAAATTACTATAAACCCTCGATAAAATCTTTCAAACAAAAGAACTGTGATCTAAATAAACCTATATTCAAAAACTAGAGAGGTTAACTTCAATTAGGTTTTAAGAGATGCTGAAATATAATTTTGCTTAGGTACAAAGATAACGTGCCAAGATCCCTCTCTTCCAAATGGATATCTCTAAGGGTGATTTAATTGCAGTAGGAAAAATCATTTGTGGCTGAATTGCCATCAGCCGTGCTATCCTCTCTTCTAAGCTGTCGGCAAAACTGACTAGTGACACTGTTACACATTTGGATGGCTACAAATGTATAGAAGGAATCCCACTCTTCTTGTTATTGAGACCTCTCTGTGTTATTTTTAAGAATCACTTGCCTAAAGATACATAAGCATGCATGACTGTCTTATCCCTAATTAACCTCTTTGCTGAAGGCTTTGTATAGATTATAATAATATATTAGAGGCTTTCTGTGGTTTTTCAAGGCATGCTTCAATATCAGAATCTGCTGTTATGTGTTCAAGTGAGCTCACTGGCATTTGTGCAACGAATAATAGTTGAGGGAAATGGTCTTTGTCAATTTAGTATCATTCACTGGAAGCTGCCAGGGTTTACATCTGAAGACATCTTACACAACAGTCTCTTTAAATCTTTTTTTTTTTTTTTTTGGTCTTGTGTGCTCAGTCCATGCTGTCAAGCACATTCCTAAATACTACAGCATGGTATTTCAAGACAAAAAGTCAGACTTCTTTGAGTCTCTGAAAGCTCCACAGTTAAGTGTCACATGCCATTAGTGAAGATAATGTATGTCAGATAGGACTTCTATAAATATCAGTGATACCCCAAAGATCTGGGCTTTTGAAAACACTTGATGTAAGGACATCTCCCCTTGAAGATTCAGTTTATGCCATAGAGTTGTTTTAAAATATTCTAATTTTTCTTTGTTTGAGAAGGGCTACATAATAAATGATTTCTTAAAATTTTTTCCTTTCTTACTTTGAAATGTTTCTCCTTTTCTCAGTTTGACCATGGTTTTGCAGAAGAAACAACAAAAAGGCAAAACCAGCCCTATGTTTTATACTCTTTTTTGTGCCTTTGTAGTTATTTACAGTTGGAAACAAAGGAATTCATTTCGGTTATACACCTGTATTTTCCACAGTAAACTTGATGGAGGAAAACAAAACTCTAAACTTGAAAGTGCTTAATTAAAATTCTTAATTTGAGTAAAAATGCCTACAGTTTTATTTGAAAAGGAAAGCTTTATTTTCAATAAATGATCTTTTTTAATAGTAGTGAAGGATACTTTTAGCATCTGTCCTTGGATCAAACACGGCACCGGAGATGTAGAGCTGTTTTTCATGGGCCACGATACAAAGTGCATCTGGGGATCTGGACCTAAGTGTGCACCTAGTTTAAGGCATGTTGCAGTAACTTTGAAGTTGGTGGAATTGCTTTAGTGTAAGCACATGCTGAAACACCTTGTGTTCTGAGGGGTCAACAACTGAGTCCAAGACCTGCTCGGCTTTATATTTACATTGGAGTAGCTCAATTCTTCAAACAGAGCAGTCTCTGTTTCTAGTGCCTATGATGCAAAAATACAGTGTTGCAGAGAGGAAATAATAGCCCAAATTAGATCTTTAGAGGCTCCTCTGCAGCTGGGACGGTGGCAGATATTCCTATTGGCATGCTGATTATTGTAGCAGAGCACTGGAAGAGACAGGCAGTCCTGGTATCATCAGTGATGGTAGAGCATAATCTGAAATATTCAAAGAACAGCTGGGGTGTTTTGACTGTTGCAATCTTGATTGTGTCAGCATAGATAGATTTCTTTCTGTTTTTCCCGGAGAACAAAATAGTCAAATGAAACATGGCTAACTGCAGCCTTGGGGCTGAGTTGGTGTTCTCCACCTGAGATGTGATTGCGATTTTTGACAGGAAGACTAATGTGTATTTTATTGTTGTGTATTTAAATTTGATTTGGGGGTAGAGGGAGAGAACATTTTATTAAAAAGAGAAGGAAAATAAAATATTTCTTGTTGCTCCTCAGGCAGACTATGGAGGAGAAGACAGGGAGATCATACAGTGCTTTTCTTTTTGAGGGAGTGTGGGCACCACAGAAGTGCTTCTGTAAGAATTCCAATCCAGTATAGATGTTGATTAAGCAAGATGATATAAGTAAGGGCTTAAATCCATCCTGGTTCAGCGATTCAATGAAGGTGTGAATAAGCACTGTCTAAAATATTTTGCAGGAGTGAAGTTTCAAATCCTGGTGTTCCCCTAACTAAGCATGGTGAAAGGATGTTTGCCATGCTGATCTCTTGCATGTGAGCTTTGTGGCACTGCCTTGTGTTCAGTGATAGCCATGTTGAAAACCCCTTTAAGCTCCCACTTGCTGAACACACCTGCCCTCCTTAGTTGGCAAAGGGAGCTTAAGATGCTCCTGGGTGTAACGGGGAGCTGTGGCACACTTTCCTTCTGACTCTGACCTCTGACACAGTATAGTTTTGTGGCTCTGTTCTCCTATGTGTAGAATAATGATGTGGTTTATCCATGTAAAGTCTGAGTTTTGTTTTTCACAGAATGAGCAGAGGGAGGTTATTTCACCCATGGAGCCTCAGAGGTCCAAGATATCCAGTGTTGCCGCCATCCAATGTAGTTGTACCCAGAGCTGAGCTGCTGAATCAGCGGAGAAAATTCATGGCGGTTTTGGGAAACAGCTTTTGAGTTTGCTAATAGTTCTTTTCTTCTGGAAAGCATCTGGCTTTGGAGAGAAAAATGGGGTTTAGGGCCTTATATTCTGAAATAAGCACTTTACAGCAAAGTTACATATGTAAGGTATGCAGTGTGTAGGGACCTGTAAACAGCTCAGGATCCCTCTAGAATAGAATTTTAAAATTGCGATCTATCATCTTAAGAAGCCTGTGTGTGTTTTGTGAGAAGGTCCATAAAACACAAGGAAGAAAAAAGGTTTGCTGTTAAGACATACGTTTTCTATGTGTGATTGCAAGCTTTCACTGTAAAATTTCTGGAGCCCATGGACTGAAAAAGATCAAATCTGTTCTTTCGGTAGCTCTCTCTTATATTGCAAACTCTTGTGAGGGCCCTGGGCATGGAGGGGAAAAAAAAATTATACAGTAAGAGGAAACAATGGGCAAAGTGATTATGGCTTCACAGTTTTGTTTGTATACAGTTGGGAACAGGCTGTCTTTGCCTTGGAGGAAATACATTTTCAGGAGCTGAACATACGTGGCACCAGCCAAAATCATGGGAGTGTTTTTACTTTTAAGTATGTGGAACGTCTGTAGGTCCAGTAAAAATAAAATAAAATCCTGTGTGACTTGACAAGACGGAAGCCAGTGTAAATGATCGGTGAGCCAAATGTAGATGAAATTTCAGCAATTTGCAGCTTAGTTCATCTGCCACTTGAAATTCTCAGATCTGTAAGAAGCACTGTCATTCCTCTGGCTTGGTGAGCTGCAGGAGTGCAGGTGACTTTCCTGCTCTTTTTCTGGGCTTGGTGTGCTAGAATTTTTCTTGAAGAGGAGTTGTGAACTTTTCAAACTTTTTTTTTCTTTTTTTTTTTTTTTTTTACAGGAGAAAGTGGATGGGGGTGGGCAGGAGGGGACTGTACTGTACTTTCCATTTCTGTTTCACTGTTCAAGAATTTCTCAGCTCTCCAGGCAGGATAACCTTTAGCAGCCTCAAAATGAAGGAGTGTTGAGTGATTTTTCATTTTATGAGATATATAATACAGGTGGCTAGTAACTAAAATACTTTGATGGGCATAGAACTCACCCAGATGTTGGGCAAATGAAGAGCATTTTCCTAGTTGAGAACTGCCCTGTGGAGCTTGCCATCACTGTCAGCTTCTCCCTGTGTCTGTATGCCCATGTACTGTGCGGGAGCCAGTGGTCAAGGATGATGAAATAAAATAGTTTCACTGCTGAAAATCACAAGGAGAGGAGAAATGAGTGTAAAAAACTCTGCAGGTTGTTCCTATCTGTGCCATATGGTCCTCAGTCTTACCCGCCTGGTGAGGTCCAGTTGCTACATTCAGAGAGAGTGTGAGAACAGCTGTGAGAGTGAGGGATAACAGTAGCATAAGCCTGATGGTAAACTACAGAGAGATGTTTGTGAGTGTATTCAGAATGAAAGTTGAGATGTGATCCAACTCATTGAAGATTTGTGTATTTGTTATTTCAACCGTTGTAAAATCCTGCAATTCCTCTGTAGTTCCTCCTGAGCTTACATTCATGTTACCTGGGCATGAACTGTAGGATTTTTCACCTAAAAATGCCTATCGACAGTGGGAAGTTTCATGGGTAACTAAAGGGATTCAGCTACTTAGCTGCTCTGAAGCCACCAGGGAGTCCCATGGGTGTACAGCCTTAGGTTAACTTTCCGAAGCCTGGCTGGAAGCTATCACTCTCCCCAGACCTGGAGACATCAGAGAGACGCCACCTGACAGGCCTAGAAATGAGTGGTTAACAATCTAATTATTAGAAATACTTAGTCACCAGTTTTTAGGGGAAAATAAGTAGATAAATACTAGGGTTAGTACTGCAGATGGGAAAACGGGTATCCCAGATAAAGTGTGCTTGCAGATATAATGGGTTGAAAAAGAAAAATTACTCCATGCTGTGTTCAGTCTTGGTGCTGAGCTGGATCTGACTTCTCTACATTCACTGACTTCAAGCTGCCTGTCTCCCGTCCACTTCATTGCCTGCAGTTGCCAGCTGCTGGCAAAGCCTGTTGAAATTGCTGTGACTTTTCTTTTTCCCGATAAAACTCTTATTAACTAAATTGTGGCCTGATGTAATTTCTGTAAAATCTGGGTATGTTGATTTGATGGTGTGGTAAATGCTCTCCCTAAATGTCTGTTGTTTGAAAGCCCGCTGGTGCTGTTATCCTTCACTCCCTTCTTTTTTTCTTTTAGAAATGATTATGGTGGGGTTTTTTTATTCAGGCTCTTGTTGGTGTGGTGTGCTATACTGCTTGGCAGAAGTCTGTCACAATGAAAACTTCTCTGTAGGCTGTCCCCTGCATTCAGTGTTTCTCTTCCATAATAGGGATTAATGATAGCACAATGTTAAATTAGTATTAGGCTTTTTAGCAGAGCTGGTTGAGTGCAAAAGCATTTAGAGGTGTATCATCATTCAAAAATAAAATTTAGGGTTGTAAATTGAACTTCCACTGTCTTTGGAGTTACATGCAATCTGGTAATTTCCCTCCATTTGCTGTCATGGTGTTTCCTGCTCCCAGCAGCTGATACCTACTCATTGCAGCACCTGCTGTTGGGGTTAAGGGCTGGTAGAACACCCTTTGGTCCTGGAAAGGCTGTTTCAGCATGAATAGCAGAGAAGAGTCTTCCCTTCAGAAGTATATAAAGAAAAAACACCACAAAAATATCTGGGTTCCCCCCCGCCTTCCTTTTTTCCCCCATCTCTTACCTTGGGAGACAGTAGGCTTTCAAATGATTGTGGGCTGTAATTGGAAATAGTCCCTTCCTTTTAAAATCTTTTCACAAGACTCTCTCCTACTTCATTAAATCATTAAATGAGTTTAGCAGGTATTAGTTTTGAGCTTTATTAATTGTGAGTTGTTTTTCATTATGAGGTAATTGTCAGTCAGGAAACATAACTCCTGTAGCTTATCTAAGCAGACAAAAGTTTCCAGGAGGCAGGGAGAAAAGAAATATGAAAAGGTCTCTTGTATTAAAACTTACTGAAATAAATCCTTGCTAGAGGTATTTAAGCATTCTTGAAGATATCTTGTTTGGGATGGAAAACCAGCGGCTTAAAAGCTCCAGGACCTCTGGCAGGAATTTGAAGAACATGATACATGTATGGTTTGAGTTGACTTTGAATATACCCAATCCTACCCTCTACAGAAAAGATTTCCAATTTCTAAGCTTTCTTGGTTAGGTCAGTTTACAAGCCTGGCAGAGCTGCCCAGCTTCTTGAAGGCTTGGAGTGTACTGGAAGCTGCCAAGGGAGGTTCAGTTCACTTTGAGACCGGGAGTTGCTTGCAGCCAGAATTGCTCTTTATTTTCACACACTAGGCAAATTCTGTGTTTTCTGTGGGTCCCCCTAAGTGTCTCAAAGTGCTCCCCATGTTGAGGGGTACGACAAGTCTTATGAGCGAGTGCACCATGGGCTCAGAGGTCAGCAGTCCCTGCAGTGACAAAAGAGAGACTGGTACTGAAGAGTGCCAGGCCTGCCTGCTCTGCATTGACAAGAGCAGTGCAATTTATCTTGAGCTTTTTTTCAGGAACTTCTGGGAAACAAACTATGCATAATTTTAAAGATGCTTTCATGAAACAATTAGGCGGCATTAAATTATTTCTACTTTAGTGTGTAGCATAGACAGACATTGATGCACAACTCCAGGGACTGAAGAACAAATCCAAGCTGCAAACCCTGTTTGGAACTAACGCCTGGTAAATACAGTTTAAAGGTTTTTTTGTATTCTCTGTTATTAATCTAAATGTAATTCATCCTTCCACTCAGAAGAAATTACAGTTGTAATGCCAACATTTGCAAGCAGTCGTGAGTGATACTAGGAGCCTCTGAACACCCATTCTTTACTGAAAATAGATTTGCCACTGCCAAGTGATAAGATAAAATCTTTTCTGCAGATGATGGCTTCTGGAGCATAAAAAAAATATAGTTTCTGAGAATCCTGAGAGTAAAAGATATGTGGTCTTTTAGGGGCTGTGTCTTAGAAACCACAGTGCTGCTGTGATTCCAGTAGCCTGGCATTTCATCTGTTGTTTAATGGGCTAACAGAGTAAAATATCACCCTGTAATGATTCTTGAATGTGTGTGGGTTTCTTTATAGCCTTTCATGGAGCTGCAGGCTTCAATTTTGTCCTGAAGAAGCTCCTGATATAAATTGGTAATAGATCAGTAAATCAGATAAGACCTGCTGGGTGGGGGAGTAGAGGGCTGGAGCAGAGGAGAGATAGCAGCCACCAGTGATGGCAGCATGTCTGGCTGAGCCCCTGCAGCCTGGCTGCTGCTCTTTGCCTTCTCTTCCCTCCCTGGTGCTGGGAGCCTGTCACCTGGTGGGCAACAGGGAGCTTGTTGACTTTTCAGTGAGGCTGGAGTAAACAAACGCATCATCTCTAAACTGGGTAGCTCAAATTCATTCTTTGAACCACTCACAGGGAAATTCACCTGGTAAACTCTTTATCTTCTGTTCTTTACTTCGTTAATGGAAGTGGTTCATTCAGGTACTGCTAGTGCAAATGTGATCTGAGGAAAAAGCTGTTACACAGAGTGAATTTCAGAATTGGAGCCTAATCCTGTGTGTGGCAGGACCTTGCTGTAAAAGATTTAGCACATTGTGTTGGAAGAGATGTGAAAGCAAAAAAAATTCCCTGTAATAGCCATAATTAATATGTAGGTAATGTAGGACAGTAAGCTGAAAGCCAGGCATGAGCTCCTCCAAAGAAAATCCGCATTATATTTATTGTTACAAAGAGAATATCTCATGAGGGGGTGTAAAGTTGTCCCTTGGCTGTAACATTGCACCCAGTTTTGGATCAACCGAAAAGAAGAAGGATGAAAAGTTTGGAGTAGAAGAGACTTGGGACAGAGCAAGATTGCTAGTGTAACATGTAAAAAGTGCTGCAGAGATGGCCATTTAATGAGCTGTGGTCTTAAATACAAGCTGAAAGGACAGAAGGTAGGAATTAGGGGGTATCTTTGTAAAGCTGAGGATGGCAAAGCATTGCAATTGATAAACTGGGGAGATTGTAGGCTCTTCATCAGTGGAAGGTGTTTGTAACAAAAATGGTTTAAACAGGGCTGTGTGTTTGTCTTGGAGATACAGGATGTCTGTGTCAGAAACCTGTAGAGGTGAAGTGGGATTAGGTCTGGCTATATGTAACCTGAGCAACATGTGAGTTAGAAAAGACTGCCTCTGACTTCAGGTTCAGACTTCTGTAACCGTTTTAAAGTTTCTTAGGAGTAACCCCCGATCAGTAAAATAATTTTGAGTTTCTTCTGATGTAGCCAATGAGCATTTTTAGGAGATAGGATTTACTTCTCCTTCATCTGGTTGGTGACAGAAGCTGAGTTACAAGGTTAAGATTTTTAAGAAAAGCCTTGCTTGTATTCTGTACTCATTCAGAAGCAGATGCAGCTTCTTCTTAAAGCTGATATGTATCTTTTGCTTACAACCCCAGGAAAAGAAATAGATATTCTCCTGTGTGCACTTGGAAAGCTTCTACCACAGATTGTGATTCACTGCACTCAGTAGAGTTTGAGATTGTGCAAAGCTAAACAGCTCTTTTATGGAGTCAATGGAAATGTTGTGTTTTAGGGCCTTTTTTTTTATCTAGCATCTTCCTAAGCAAAGTTGTCATTTTTCTCTCTGCTTACAAACTGTACCAGAAGCTAAATGTTATGTGCTGGAGTTAATCAAAAGGCTGAACCTGATGGAGTTCCTGTCATCACCTTCAGCTCTCCCTAAAGGATGAGGGCAGCTGGAATTAACTTAGAGTGAGAAGGAGCAAGTACTGCATTAGGGTTATTGTCCAAAAGATCTATGCACCTTGGCAGGCTGATTTGTTTATAATCACCTTGCAAGAGCACGAAGTGAGCGATCTGGCTCCAACACTAAAACCACTAGGAAGGAGGATTATTGTAATGAATGCAGGTTGACATGGAGAGCTCTCCCAGTCTCTCTGCACAACAACTGTGAGGGATCCCCCCAAAATATGTCTGCTTTTGGCTGGCTGTCAAATCCAAAATGAAACACCTGTGTGCAAGATAAATTCATGGCTGTGAGTGCTAGCTAGTCATCTGTAGTCCTGACCACCTGCCAGGCTTTAGGAAGTTGCATTTATTTGTGTTTGTGTATATTTAATACCTAGTTGTGATTTGTTTGTTGTGCTTTTTTCCTGAGTCATCTGTAGTAAGGGTCAAGCAGTCTGTGAATATGGTGTTTGTGCACAAGGTGGTCTGGCAGGGAATGGGAGGTGTATTCACACTTTGCTTATTTGCCTTTAATCTAGACCCCTCTGCTAACATTTCAAGCAAGTACCTATGGTAGTTTTGGACTTCGCAGCTTCATTTTTTATTTTAGTGAGCTTGGACTGCCTCTTAAAACCACTCCCTATCTAAGCGCTCAGCTAACCTGGATGCCACTCCTCAACACAGAGGGGAGGATTCAAGGTCAAACTTGATGGTACTACCTCATTTTCTTTCTACTTAGTTCCATTAGCATTCACAACTGAGACTCTATTGTGCTTCAGTCTCACTGCAGAAGTATATAGGCTCTCCATGAAGATGGGATTCCATATGTACCGCTTTTGGTGAAATCTGTTTATCTTCGCAGTTGGCCAAGAATAAATAAAACAGCCTTACGGTTCCCGTGAGTATACACTATATGCTTCAGTTATTGGTGCATTATATTAGTAGCAGATGCTATATTCCCCCATATAAAAGGGAAGATTTCTGAACAGTAAAACCAAATTTTTTGCTTATGTACCGTAATTATCACCATTCCTTCATTTCAAAGGCATCTGTCTGACGTAGCCTAATTGTGATGCTTTGTATTACCATTTGCATTACATTTCGTTCCTGAAAATAACAGTGACGGTGGTGGTTAAGGTTGCAGGAAGATTTCTGCTCTGTTCAGGTACTTTGAACCTTGCCCTGTAGCATTTTCTTTTTAGCCTGAATTGTTTCAGGCATGTTTTCTGGGCATGTCAAATTGCCAATTTTCCCTCAAGAGAGCTGGTGTGGTTACAGACCTTCCTGCTGCTTGAGAGCTATCCAGGGCAAGGGCTGGACAGATGTACAGTGTTGGTACCTCCAAACATCATTTGATTTGCTTTTACTTCTCTTAAATACATTACTACCATGAATTTTGTCTCTCTTTTAGAGTTTTGGGCAAGGGAACCTGTGGACTCGCTTGTTCTCAAGCTACTAAACAGAAAGTTTACAGGGTGCAGAAAAACCCCACAAAAGTGAGATTGGAATGAGCCTTTCTGCTGTTACTGGCTATTTACTGTAGGCTGTGGTATGAAAATAGACAGTTTTCAATAATCTTAACAGGCTTTCTCCCTGAAGGACATAAAACTTACTTTACTTTAGTGTCTGAGACCGCAGCTCCAGCATGCAGAAATGTTGCTCCTCATCCCTTGCAAAGCCCAACTGAGAACTGCTCTGCAGTGTCACTTCCCTTTCATTGTAGGCAGTGTGATCGTAACACCAAAAAAGGTATTTCAGCTGTCTCAGATTCTTGTACCCATAAAACTCTTCTAATATACTTCTAGCTTTGGCACACTTCTGCCTGACATGTTCTGGCCCTCAGGAGATCAGCTCCTGGTTGTTTTTGAGATTCACTTGTGTCTGCTGTGAACTGGAACGTGTTCCTTACCATTGGATTTTATCCATGTTGCCTTTTGCAGCTTGAACCTTACCGGAATAGGATGGCATTTTCCCCCTTGTTACACAACTGCATCCTGCTCTGCATCTGTCCCTGCACCTGTCCCTGCATGAGAGCTGATGTGAGGGAGGCAGCCTTGCAGGGGGACAGGCGGAGAACGAGGACTTAAGTGTGTGAGTAGCTGCAGCCCCTCTCAAAATTGCCATGTAAACATTGTTTGCCTGAAAAACCTCTTGTGAGTTATCTTTGGAGATGTGTTTCACTCTAATTCCCTGCCCTACCTGCAGTGTTCAATCAGCATGGGTGCAGCAGGAGGCTGGCTAATAGCAGACCTTTTTGGAGACGGGCAGTTAATGGGAACAAGTAGCAGGCCCTGAGGTGTGTTTATACAGTCGGTCTCACTTCCTCCATTCCTGTGATATATTAACTAGTTCAGAAGTTTCCCAGCTGTTTCAGGGGATAAATAATGGCAGCGGGAGCCCATATTTAACCTTCACTGTTCAGGCTGCATGCTTTGTAGTTGTTGTCTTTTATGTGGATGGCTATCTGGGAAAGGATATCTTCAGACATCCTCCTGCTCTCTCAGCTGTGCTGTTCCCCCTCTCTGCCTTCTGCCATGCACATGGAAAGGCACAGCCGCTCGTGTTTGTGTCAGTCAGAGCATGGCCTTCATCCCCTGCATTTATGGATGCACCACAATTTGGAGGCTGGCTCCCCAGCAGCAGTCAGGGAGTTCCCAGAGGCTCTCTCAGCAATGCCTTTGCATCCTTTTGTCTCCAAGTTATTTGCTTAGATGTAGCCTGTAGCTCACTTTTGTTGTCAGTTTGTTTTCCTCCAGCTCAGTGACTATCAAGTAGAGGTGATTTGAGTTGTTTTTCTTTATTTCAGGCAACGAGAAATAGAGATGCTTTGGATAAAAAGCAATGAATGTGAGCTGTGAGATTCCCTACACTTCTTACTTCCCAAAAATCTCCAGTCTGGAAAAGTCCTTGCCTAGCATGAAAGAATTTAAGGCATTAGCTCTGTGACAGTGTTGCACCAGGCTGCACTGGGAGTCAAATGCAGCTATGCTGAGACATCTTGGTGATCCCTACTTTAACTCGAATGTTACTTACCTGAGATTAAATTTTCTGGTTTTAAATGGTTGGAAAAGAAAGAATCAGATGTTTAGGTAGACTGAACTCCCCCTGGGTACAACCCAGTCATCACCATGGATAGCACTGTCACTGAATGGCATATGAGCATTTAATGTATTGTGGGTCTGAAGATATTAAATACTACACTATTTTGAAATAGAAAGGAAAAAAAAGGGGTCTATTCTGCATTATTTTGGACCACAAAACTGTCATTGAATATCTTAATGGACACTAGAGCAATAAAAATAGAGGACTGCATTTGGGTATGTGGGACTGAGTACATAGCTGCTGGTCTGCTGGTGTTACTGACCTCAGGCAGGGAGTTTGACTGTGTAGAAGATACTGTCATGCTATTTGGGGTGACTGCTGAGAGGTGAGGGGGGTTGATATGCACCATCAGTGCAAACCATGTGATACCTTTTGTCCTTAGCTGTTGCTCATGATCTGCAGTAATGAGTCACCTGTACAAAATCCAGGGATCAGAGAAGTAGGAGATGGTTCTTTTCACATGGTAGGAAGTCAGCTGTAGAAAAGCCATGAGGGTGGGGAGGGGAAGAACAGGCAGCGTTGTTCTCCTTCACATTTACAACAGCAAGAAGACTGGTTAGGTTACCATTCCTCTTACTATCAAATGTTGTGGTACATTAAAATCTGATAGAGGGAATAGGTGTCACAAGGTGCTATACAAATAATGTAGAGATAGTCCAAGTCCTCATGGTCTCACAGAACAGCTTTTGGACAGCAACAAGTGAACAGGGGCAAATGAGATAGAAAAAGGAGGTGGCAAGATTGCAGCAGAGACACGTGGGCATATATGTTTATTTTGACCATGGAGTTGGTGGCCTCAGGTACTTGGATGCCCATATAGCAAACTATATCCAGTAGTCATCCTAGCTTTTAGTAGCATGTGAGACTACACAGAGAATTTGAAGTAATATTAGAGAAGTAATATTATGTGGCTGGGCAGAGAGAAGAGACAGCTCTGTGACCACCATGGGTCTCTTGAGACCTGCAGTTTGGATTCTGTGATGAAAAGTTTTGTGAGAGTATTTTGCTGCAAAATTTCCTGGTTTTGCTTGTCTTACTGCTTTACATGTACTTCAGTGTCCACCCAAACAGCCTCTTTCACATTAGTGCTGAGTGCCTCTGTCTCAAGCATTTCACCAAGGTACCAGTTTCAGGAGCTGCAGACTGAGACATTCCTACTCTTACAAAGTATGCATGAACTGTAGGATCATTCAGAAGGTACAGCAATCTTGCACTTCAGTTTTTGTCTGAATCTAAATTTCAAAATGGAAAGGGTTTCTTCATGATGGTTCAAGGGTATTCACCTTTGTTACGTTCACAAAATGAAAATTCATGCTGTTCCAAAACAAATTGACTTCTGTCCTTGGTACAGAGATGAACACGATCCTATTTTCTTGTGTCTCTGACTTGGAGGTTATAGAATTATTGTTACTGACAGTAAATTATATCCTTGATTATAAACAGTGCTGGAACATTTTGTTTTAAAGTACCACGTTTGGGACATGTGCAGTTTATTCAAGACTAGCTTTGAAACCCTGAATCTGGTATCTGCCAGCTAGAAAGAGCCTTTTGCCTAATGAAGTTATGAGAGAGGCAGTGGGAGCTGTGATTTACTAGGAAATAATCTGAAGCAAACTGATAGTAGAGAGTTTTTATGCACTTCATGTTCTGCTTGTTCTCAGTCCATCTCCCCTTGGACTCTCAGCAGTATCTGGTAAGAGAAGCTCATCGCTGTGTGACTTGGGGTTAAAGGTGTATGACCTAATCGACCAGACAATTCAGTGTGGCTGGCTTCAGGCATTGCTCCATTTGTGGCTTTAGTGGACTTGTACAAATACTAAATGAAAAAGATCTTTCCTCCCTCAACTGGAAACATAAAAAAAAAATGTGCATTTTCAGCTCGGGAACAAGTCTTAAAAAACCTACTATCTTATTTGAGCGTATTTGGGGTCCAGTCTTCCTTTAAAGCCAGAAAAGCATCCTTGCATCATCAGGGTCCCAAAATCATTTTGATAACTTTGTCTGAGCAATGAAGCCGTCACAACTCTCTGTCCTTTTCTGCCTCTTAACCAGGTCAAGTTAGCAAGCGCTGTTACCTCTCTCTTTGAGTTGCTGGTTTTATTTGACTCCAGAGGGATGGCAGTGGAGGATCCTTGCTCTGCTAATGAGTAGTGCTCAGAATCCATTTAAGCCCCTTGGAAGCTCAATAGCTGAACAGGTAGCCCCCGCTGATGTCTGCAAAGCTCCGCCGCTGCATCCTCCCTGCTGCACCTGGCGATAAGGCACAGCTTGAATCTTCAAATGCCACTGGGAGGATGATCAATCTCAATCCAGCCCTCCTTCTCTCCCCCAGACAACTTCTACTGAGAAAGAGAAGAACACATAAGAGCAGTGGCTTCAGGTCGTGGGAATTTGGAAGGTGGTGGAGTTAAAAATCAATCATGACCCACAACAAAGGGCTTGCGACTTCATCTCAGGCAGTGTTACTACTGTGCGATCCCAAAAGCAAGTAAAAAAACCCATAAATGCACACTGTCATGGGTTTTAGCCCCTGTGCTTTCTGCACAGTGTTTATCAACCCACAAATTTTGCTAACAAGCAGGAAGAGTTTGCACAGACAAAACGGATCTCCTTGAAATGGAGATTAATATTAAGATTTATTGCTACACACAACAAGAACTAAGGGAAATACTTATATACACAACTCTAACTAGTTTTCTATAATAACAAACTTACATATTTACAAGTACCACCCCTCCTTCTCTTTTTCTAAAGCAATCCAGAGGAAGAAAGAGAAGGGAGGAAAAAAAAAAAGTCTTTAAGGTAACAGTTCCAAACTCCTGCAGCTTGAAGGTGTTTCTCTTTTTTTCTCTCCATCGGAATGCAAGGAGGTTTGCCTCCCACCTTTAGCTGCTTGTCTACAGCTTCTGAGGGTTTACTCATGTCGTCACCACAGGATCCAGGGTTCCATGGAGTTTCTTCCACGAGGAGTTTCAGGGGGTTTTTTCCTTAGACTCACCATCCCTCGCCGGGATCACAGGTGTTCTGGGTTTTCTTTGGCTCAGTCCATACTCAAGAACACTCTCTGATGCTGTACTCTGTTGCTTCAGGTAGCCTCTCTTTTCCCTTCTGGAATTCTTCTGACTTTCTGCTTCTGGCCAGACACCTAATCTTGGCTCTCAGCCACGGCTGGTTACTCCAACTTCACCACCGCTCTCCCACTTGCAATGAAGGGGGTCATTTGCCATCAACACCCGGTCCAGACTCACACCGGGCCCCCCATACGGCGGGGGCTTAGTGTTAAGGCTTATCCTTTGGACAAAGTCCCAAGGTCATCAGGGGCTCAGCCCCTCCAAGGAGAATTGACTCAGCTTCTTTACCATTCCGTGGCTGCAACTCCTCTGCAACTTGCTACATACAGCTTTCAGGTGATCCAGTCTTGGCCTCAAGCCATCTCTGCCCTCCCTGGGCTATCCAGGCCTCTGGGGGAAGAACTCACACAAAAGTTTCTTATCTCCAAATCATTTTCACAGGTGGCAGGGGTTTTTAGTTTTAAAGTCTTTTCCCCTTTTTCCCCTGCTGGAGGGGAAGGGGGGAGGGCTCCCCCACGCTTCTGCACTCTCTCCTTTTTCACTCACCTTGGAAACTACATCATTATCTCTTGTTCTCTGCCACTCCTCTCAGGGCTGGAATTTCTTCTGTAACGTCTCAGCTGAGCACCTTTTCTCTGGAGTTTCTTCTCCACTCTGCTACATGCTTCGGCCGGAGGCTTCAGTGCCATGCCTGCCCCTGGCCCAAGGCCAGGGGAGGAGGCGGCCTGGCCTCCGTTCGGGGAGGCCCTCCTGCTTCCCTCACGCCATGGCTCCGAATTTCTTCCGTGCACACACACAACACCTCCCTTCTTTTCCGGTTTGTGTTAAATATGTAATTCGTAGAGATGTCACAGAAGTCTCCAATTGGCTACTTAGCTGGAATTTCACCTGGAATCAACCGTCTTCTACTCTAATACTGAGGGGGATGGGCTAAGCCATGACACACACACAAGCAAAGAAGAAAATTTTGTATTCTTATTATTATTCTCAGTGTAGGAAAAAACTTTTTATTCTATCCACTCACCAGGCAAACTGAAGTTAAAAATAAGATAGAGGGGATCCTACTTATCTGATGTTTGCAGCAATGCTGTGCATAGGATATTCAGGAGGGAATTCATGTAACACCAAATACAATCTAACATTAATCCCCAAGAAACCTCTTACACACCTGAACACAAGATGATATGGATTTTAATCAAGGACAGGGGGTTTTGAGTGATATATTTCGGATCTTTTCCTTTGTTTCACTAATTTCAGCAAATGGAACATTTTCAGGCGTTTACCTGATTCTGTCAGCTTTTTAAAAGGGAGTAAGATTTAATGTTTCAAGGTTTGCCTTTTTTTTTTTTTTTTTAATTTTACAGATGGGTTGACCCCCAGATTCTCACAAAGGTCTCCTTTTTGCTGGGATTTTCCATCACATTTGTAAAGTGCTTGTATCTATATGACTTTCTAACATTGTGAGGCAGATACTTTAAAGATAGGACCTAAAAATCTGTATTTTGGCCTGCTTTGTGTCAAAATGTATTTTCCAGTAAATCGTGCTTCAGTCTAGCTTAATCTATAAGGGATGTACTACCTGAAATCCAGGAAGTGATTAAATGCTTGACTGGTCCATAAGTACCAGAGAAAGGCTTGGAATTTTTAAAATTAGATGTGAATTCTATCAGGGAGGTTAATTTAGTTGATGCTCTTTAAACTAAGAGGAGATACCCTGTTGCTGTTACTGATTTGACAGGCCACTGAATTAAAGGCATCAAAAACAGTAACGAAAATTCTCTTATTTCAGGCTTGGTGGTGTCTTGCACCTTCCTGACCTTGAAACCATGTTGCCATCTTGCTTTCTTACTGGGTGTTCCTCCACTGGCTTTTATTTTATTCCTTGGTCTGGCAGATCCTACAACTTTGATTATTTGATGTTGAGAATACCGATTGTCTGTCCCTCTGAACTCTTTTCCAGGTGAAGAATTTGGATCTGTGAGTCTTTCCTTTGCAATAGCTTTTTCTGTCCTCTGGTATTTTGGAGACCTCTTGATTTAGAGCACTTCAAATTGGGATTTCACCACTGTTGCTCCAGGAGCAGAGGTGGATTTGAGTGATTGGGGAACAAGTGTGAGCCATCTGGGGGAGAGGGCTTTAATTCAGCTCAAAATTTGGTACCAGGTGAGGTGCTATTTTCTCACATACAACCCTGGGCAGACAGTAATTCTGCACTGACATACAGAAGAAGGTCTTAGTGATCTGTAGCCACATGACTGAAGGCAAAATACAATTGACAGACATCGTTACACCCTGAATATACCTAAAATGAAAAAAGTGTTGTCAGAGGTGATTTCCCCAAGCTAATTTCCCCTAAGCCATAGACTCCTTCAGAATCAAGTGATTTAGCAATGGCAATGATCTGATTGGGGGGGGGGGAAAGAAAGAAAATGCCTGGCTTTTCTGTTAAATTTCTTTTTTTATTAAATGCAATAATCTGCAAAACATGGAAATCTCCTTCCTGTCCGCTTTTTCATCAGAGCAAAGGCTTAATGTCCGTGTGTACTCCAGGTCTGCTCTTTGCAAGGTGATTTATCTGTGTCAAATTTGCTGCGTGTCTATAAAACCAAGAGTGTGGCTGAGTAAATTAGAACTGAATGAAAAGTTTTTTGTCTAGGGACCAACAAGATGAATCCATCATATAAAATGAATCTGAATTTTTGCCAGGTAGTATTGCTTGATAATGTTTCACATGATTTCTTACAAGACTTTATAAAAGTCGTAGCAATTTCTCCCAGCTGGGAAAAGGGAGATTTTCTAAAGTTCACGCACTTACTTTTTTTAAAGTCCAACCGAACTTTAACAAACAACAGTGTTAACTCCAGATCTAAAAATAGGTTCTTGTCTGCTGTTCTGTGAGCTGTCACTTGCAGAGGTTTTATTTCAGGATGATAAAAAAAGGTACACGTGCTTTTCCCCTGCACTTATGCTTTACATCTCTTGTGTTGCTTCTCAAATCAAACACTGAAATGCATTTGGAGAATTTCACAGTAGCAATGCAAAAGACAACTTTTGTTTTCAGTTAAATTCTTAGGTTAGAATAAATGTTTAATTTATTTCTTCCCTGAAGTTGGGGTTTGAAATGGTACAATGACTTAATTTCATATACTCTGATTTTTTTCAGCAACAAGTAAACATGCTGGAGAACCTGTCTGCCATTTTGCCCTTTTATGGTTGAGAATTTCATTGATTTGGGCAATTACAGGACTGGAAAAATGTGATCAGTGTTTGCACACAACTTAGTAACAGCCTGTAAGAGTGGGAGTGGGAGGGAGATGGTATTGCCCAAAGTGAGTTCTTTCAGTCACAGTTCACTCCTGTTTACTGAGTCTTGAACTCTTGCCGTTGAATACGTGCTTCTGGAATTTGCTGAATCAGAGCCTTGGCCAGCACTGCAATTAGCCCCAGTACTATCTGGATTTCCCTCCAAAGGAGCTGGGTTGTTGGCAGTGCTCCCACCCCACAGTGCTGCGTGCTTCAGGTGTGTCGGGCCAGCTGCTGTTGGTTAAAAGGTTTATCTCACCTCACCTGGGTGGCTTTGGCTCTGCGTGAGGGGACATGTCTAAGCAAGAAGAGAACCCTGTAGCTGAGGCTGTGTGAGGGGTGCAGATGAACCCAGCAGTGGGGCACTGCTGGGAGAGGAGGGGC
Source organism: Oxyruncus cristatus (assembly GCA_013399855.1). Lineage (NCBI taxonomy): Eukaryota > Metazoa > Chordata > Aves > Passeriformes > Cotingidae > Oxyruncus > Oxyruncus cristatus. The sequence goes on along the minus strand of VXAY01000770.1, from coordinate 302,031 downwards.
AGAAGGAAAGGTGATAAGGGAGAAGGACAGATAAGGAAGGAGAAGCATTGCCAGGAAAAACCTTGAGGGCAAGGACCAGGCGCCTTCCCTGGTGAACAGCCCTCTCCCTGGTGTTCTGTGCTCAGTATTACCATGTATGAACAGTCTGAACTCTGGGCATTGTGTGATTATATAACCAGGAAACCCAGGCCCATAGGTGGAAATTATCTACTGAACAGACAATAATAAAAAAAAACCCAACCTCACAAGGTCTTCAGTTCCCCTGTGAATAATTCCACTTTTCTTTTCCCATCACTTTTGGTGGTGTTTTCCAGCAGGTGGTACAGTAAGCACAACAGAAAGGAAATCAAAGAGGCAGGGTAATCCTCAAGGGTCTGCATACAACCTTGATGCTTTAATGAAGCAAAAATAATCTGTCTTTAAGAGAAAGATTTTATTTATTCAATTATATTGGATTGAAATTTGTTAATATCTAATATCCTGTGTGCTGGGAATAGCTAGTGAAAGAGTTGCAGCCCCACCCTTTTTCCAAATATGATTTCAGAGGTGATTCAAGTACATTTCCTCAAGGAGAAGCAGCATGAGATGAGAAAGAATTCAATCAGTGTTCTTAAAAATCTATGAGAAGCCAGCTTTCTTGATTGTAATATCAAGTTAGTGCCTTACAATAAATGGCAGAAGAAAATCACAGATATCCTGTGAATCATGAAGGAAGACCTTTCCTCTGGAAAAGTCTGTTTGCAGTCAGGCAGGCTCAATTGTGGCAGAACACTGTTAGCTGGAAGAAAGTTTCATGGACATGAGGGGTAAGGAGGGTCCAGGGGCCACAATACAGTTGTCTGGGAAATCAACCTTTGGTTCCTCTGCCACATATTCCTGGTACACTCAAGACTGAGATGTGTAAGTGCTGTAGCAATTCAGGGATGGAGTTAGTAGTGTTGCTGTTCTGATAACAAAAGGCAGCTGCCAAAGGAAGTGAGTTGCAAACCTTCATTGCCCTTTGCAGGCACACTACCTTTCCTAAAAGCATTTCAGGATTCTCCTAACTGGTGGTCCAGAATTAGGGAGGATAGTTTTGGATCAAAAAAAAAAAACCAATCAGATAGAGGAAGAGCCAAGGGATGTAATTGCACATCCTAGGAAAAGGAAGAGCTGCCAGGTGGGATTTTAGGTTGCATAAACTGTTTTGCCATGATGCATTCAACTCTTTTTATGTGAAATCCATGTGCTGACAACATCACGGAAGGAGAAGAGCTTTTGGAAAGAGGCATCGGTCTGACAACAGGGGAATGTGCCCTGGCATCGCAGGTGATCAATGCTGTTGGTAAACAGGATGCAGAGAAGATAAAAAAAGGAAAGTAATTTTGGGACCATAATTTCCACTTCTCCCATTACAAAAAACTCATGAAAAAGATGTGTTTTCAAGTAAAAAGCAAGCAGCTGTATAATATTACTACAAAGTACCTGAAGGAAAGATCATGATAGAATCGAACTGAGAGAAAAGCAGTTATGGCTGTGGAAAAATAATCTTGGTTGTTTTCCTACTCAAATACAGGTATGTGGAGGAACATCACAGCATGGCAATGAGGTGATACTTGTCATTTGTGTGACAGAGACAAATTAAAATCCAGCCATCTCAGGGTGGGAACGATTTTCGTGAAAATTAATGACTTGATTAGAAGAAGAAATGAAGCTTCTTCAAGGGGACATGCAAATAAAGGAGGAATCACTAAAACTGTCACCTGATGTAAAGCGAACATTACACAAAGAAAGATTGGTGGGATATTGTACAAAGACAAATTTGATATGATATTAATCATATAGCACCAGTGGGAGCAAAGAGGAGAGGGAGAGGAAGGATTGAGCATGGTATATGTCTGTTCTAGGGAAGTGTTTGCTGCTGAAGTAGGGGATGAGTATCCCGTTCCCAGGCGAGCTGGATGCATCTCTGCCCCCTCACACTGGGGTACCTACCACTCGCCAGTGAATTTTTCAGGTCCTGTGTTGTTCTGGGTCGTGCTTCCAGCCCAGTGGAAGAGACTTGCCTCCTTTAATCTAGAGGCAGGGGTAAGAGACAACCATTAATTTTAGCGAGTGCTTATAGTTTCCCAGTGGCAAATCTGCAGAGCATGGTGGGGTCTGTATTGGGGATTTCTGCCACCTTTCAGAAAGGGTAGGGCCACAAAGAACAAAATCCAGGTGCAATTAACTTCAAGTTCAAGCCCAACCTTACATTTCTGGGGAAGAAACATGCTTGAGGACAAGCAAGGCAGCTGCACTAAAAGCAGTGCTTGTCTTAAGCAGGAGTATTTAGTGCATTAATGACTACAGACATGCAAGTAACATGTTCTCAGAAGGCCTTGGTTTGAGTTTGAGGGGTGCCTGAAAAGCTTTATTAAGTTTTCTCTGAGTCCAAATAACCTGTAAGGTGTATCTCATTTCCTTGGATGTGGAGAGCCCCAGGTCTTTTAGCCTAGTGTAGATAACACAATGGGACTCAAAGCTGTTCATCAAACACTGTTTTTTCTCCTCAAATGGCAAGGAGACTGACGCCCAACCAGCTCTCTTGATTATGTATTTTGCCAAACAAAAGTTTGGTGGGAATTTTTCATGGCAAAGTGAGGGATCTTGCAGATCCCTAAGAGAAAATTAAGGGCTACTGCAGTGCTCTAGCTGCACATGACAAAAAAAGATGTGAAGATAAGCTGGTGAGTTCACGAAGTGGTGGTCTTGACTTCCTTGGCTACTGAGCCAAGGAGGATAGATTTGTTCTGTTGGGAAGCATATTTTTGGCCCATGTGTCTGCAGGCTCTGCCAGAAGCCCTGGAACAGTTTTCATATTTTGAGACACGTGTTTTTTACAACATGATGGCTTAGATTTTGTAAATGATAAGGAAAGCGTATGTTACTGAGCATATGATAGCTTTTCCCTGGACTGTAGGGCCCTGCTGAGGCAGCATTTGTGACTCCTCTTAGGGGCAGGAGGCACCCTCTTTCATTTCCAGTTTCTGCCCACATGTTCTTAGTCTACGTACTTTAGAAAATGCCATTTTTACTGTTGGTAAGAAACCTGACATAATTGGTTTTCTAGCTGCATCACACCTGTATCAGAACCATCTCCAAACATACTCCCTCTGGGCCAAGCACTGCCACCTGCAATTCCCTCTGTCTGCAAGATGGCTGCGGAATGTTCTCTTTTGCCAGGAATGAATGTACTTTGCTAGTCCATACAGAACATTTGTTTTCCTGAGATGAGGTTGATGGCTTCATGCAAAGCCACAAGAAGCCTTGTGAAAATCAGTGTAAGAACGTGTGTGCAGTTTTCATTCTGAGTGTTGCAGGCATCCCTGGAGCTGCCCAGTTTGCCTTGCACAAACACCCTCATAACATGCACGTTTAGCATGCAAAGCTGGGTGCATGTTTCTGTGCTTTTCTGTGCTTTCAAAGCCTGATCCTGTGGGGTCACTTTTATCCTTCGTTTGTTTGTTTGTTTATTTTTAAGAAGACGATGCCAGCTGCCCCTCCAGGAGTCAGAAAATATTCTCTGTTAATAGCAGGGTCAACTAATTTTCCAGCTGAGAATTTCTCTTGATTTCCAGCAGAAAGTTTTGAAGCCTCCACCTTTTTCCTTTTGTTTGAAAGTAGTCACTGGGACTGTCTTCTTATTACCCATGTATATTTAAACATAAATTACATCTGACTGCGGTGACACTAATTAAAGTGGAGGCACTCAGATGCAGCCTCCCTTGCGGGGAGTGCGGCCAATAAACCTGCCGTGACTGGCAGGTGTTTCGACCACTTTAGACAACTGCAATTTGATAAAGTGTCCTTCTCCTTCTCCTCGCCAAGGAGGGGACTGCCAGGCCCCCTCCAAGGCATCTGCCACCAGGCAGGGAGTAGGTGGCTTCTGGGAGCACAGAGCTGATACCCCGCAAGCCCACCAACCTGCTGGCATCTCACCCCAGGGGTCTTTTGAAGGCTGTTGCCTCCCCTTTGCTGTGAACAGGGATTTCCTCCCCCTTTCCCCCCACTCCCACCCCACACCCTTCCTAAAATATGAAAGTATTTTATATTATCGTGGTGATTTTAAAATATACCAGTGATGGGCTCCTGAGGTGTTGGACAAAATATTATTAAAACTCTACAAGGGCTAATAATCCTGGAAGTAGCACAATGCCTTCCTGTGACATTGAAATAATTTAGTAATTTTACAGTACATTTGAATTTTGGCATCACTCAACCACTCGGTTTCCATTAACTTTGCCTGGAATTTGTGTGTCCATGCACACAAGCAAAAGTGTCAAATTTCTCCTTCATGCTCCAGAACGCCACCTGAATCACAATTGTGCTGCAGCTAATTGTTATTAATTAAGCTGTTCCTAGCAGTCCGAGCTGGATTATGCTTTTTTGTGGATATAGTAAGAAGCGAATGTGTTTGGTAAGCACCGTATTGTAGAGAGAAAACAGGGGAGCCCTGCTCCTGGGAAGTTCTCTGCGCCCTGCAAGATGCTTTAGGGGTGGGGGGGTGTGTTTTTAAGGACAGTGCCACCATATCTGCGAGTGGTGCAGAAACAGGCTCGTTACCATCAAATTAGATTTGCTGACCTTCACTACCACTTACCCGTAACAGGGAGGCAGCTCCAAGGACATTTTGCAGTGGGTAAATTTGCTCTGAGCTGCTCCAGCTGCACGTGCTCCCGCATCACTTACGCAGGCAGCCAAAGCCCCTGGCACAAGGCTTGGAAAGGATCACATGCTGGGTGCCCTGTGCCCCCCGCCGGGGCTCCCCCTCCCACCTCCTGCTCGTTTCCCAGGAACAACTGAACCGGATCATCCAGTGGAGCGAGCAAAGAGAAAGGCATTAATGAAATGGGGACCCGGGGACCCAGGGAGCAGCCTCCTTGCAGAGGGCTTGCGTTGGGAAAATTGCTTCTTTGCATTTCCTTCCTAATGAGGCTGCTGAGAACGTGCCTGTTGCTTTCTTCCTAGTGAGGAGGAGCAAGGCACCTGCCATTCATCTGTCTTCCTCTGTGTTCGTTTGTGAAAATAAAATCAGATGAGGCCGTCTTTGGGCAGAAACACTGTAATCTTTGTGTGAGAGGCAGGAATAGGAAGCTGCTTTTGGTCTGTGGGAACATGTCATCCACCTCTTCAAAAAAAGCAACCAGCTCTCTGCTGTGTCTTCTCTTTTTGTCCCCCTTGCCTTGGGTTAAGAATCCGAAAACAGATGATTTTGGCACATCACTGGGAGATGTTATTTTAACAGTGAGCTAATGGTTACCCTTTGCAGGATAAAGGTGCGCATAAATGTCCTCTTAAGAGGTCAGGAATAGTCTTGGGAATTTTCCAAGTCGAAAAGGATTGGGGAATCTCTTGTGTGCAGACATGAGAAATAAGCCCAAGGGCACAGGCTGGTGGTTGCTCTAGACTGTTCAGCTGTAGCCCTTCTGGAGCAAGCAGCATGAAAAGGGAATCCCTTGGAGAATCATCACAGGTGGTTGAGGTGGGAGTCTTCAGCACCACACTCAGTCTTGGAGAGATTTTGTCCTGCAATCCTCTCCACATGCCACTGAACTGAGGCTTTAATCTGTCCATGGATCCCCCTGGTGCTACCATGACTGTTCCTGGGGCAGCTCCAGTATTTTGCAAGGCATTGCCTTTCCTTGATCCCAAAAAATTCTTTGGCATTTTGCTGTTAACATGTCTATTCTGCTGGTAGCGTCAGGAAAAAAAATTACCCAATCTGAGATAGCAGCCTGAGCTGGGAAGTCAATGAAAGGCTTTATGGCTCTATGCATAACTTACCTCACCCTGCTCTTCCAGAGTCTCTTACAGCTTCATCCCAGGGCTGCTGGTATCTTCATAGCCTCCTTGAACTGCAGAGGTGTTATGGCTGATGGATTTGGGCAATTTGTTCCCCAAGTAAGGTTTGTTCCTCCTCTGTGTTGCTGTCTTTTTGCTAAAGCGCCTTTCCTGCCCTGTCTGCAGAGGAGGCCTGGCTGGTGTGTGCATGTATGTCTATTGGTGGGAATGGCTCTGTGCGATGTGTTTCTGCGATCCACATAGCAGCAGGGAAAACCTGGGAGGTTTTGTGAGCTGGTGTGAACACAGATGTGCATTCGCTGCCTTTGCTTCCTCCTGCCTTCCCCGATTCCCTGCCAAGGGTGTGCAGGTTAGCCTGAACCCATAGTTGAGGTGGAGGCAAGCTCCAGTTCTAATGGCTCAGGTGATTAACCAATCCTGACTTTGCTGAGTGGAGGATTCTAAACTAATGGTGCTTCTGCTCTGGGGATTTACCATTTGGAAGATACTTTATTGCTATCTTGTGACATTTCCCTGCACTTTTATGCTCATTTATATAACTGTTTTCTTTGATTTATGGCAGGTTTTCTTCATGTATAACAGTGTCATAAATTGCATAGCCCAACTTTAAGTGGTTATGAATTTGAGATATTTAGTAAACTGTGGGATCGGGGAAAGGGTGGAAAGAGATTTTGAAGAGGCTTTTGATCCCAACCCCAAATGAAATAATCTATCCTCAGTATAAATCTGAAACAAGCATCAAAATAAGTTGGCATGGTCTATTTCTTACCAGCTAGCTGGTTGTGGCTTTTTTAGTGCAAAATGTAAGTTTATTCATGTATGATAAAGGGATGCATGAGGCCAAACCCACACAGTGTTTGTGTGTGGTGATCCCCGGAATTCTGTTATATGAGGTTGGTAGAGACTTTTGTAGGAGCAACAAATTAATGTTGTTTTGTTCATAAACCTCTCTCTTATTCTTCTCTTTCTCTTTATAAACCTGCCTCTTTCAGATGTTATTTTTAAGACCCTCAAACAAGCTCAGATTTCCAAGGAGTGTTCAGCAGCCATCAGGGATCCAAAGCCTATCAAAGCCACTGGTCAGGTCTGTGAAATAAAGACCTTTGGTTTTGATTTTGTTGGATCTTGCTTTGTAGAGGAAGAGAGACAGCTCATTTAAAAATTGCTTTCTGAGTTCAGCTGTCAGAGAAGCTTTCTGTTGACCTTTACAAATTGATATTGTTACAATCAATGGATAGAAGTTTAAGGGCAGTCTCTGGGGATGGGGGGCAGGTATAAACTAAACATTTATAAAATATATATATGGAGTGCATTTTAAAAACCCGACAGAAATAACAGCAAATGTTAGCAGGGAGCGTATTTGAGCAAACGGATCTATAAAGAATTTATGATACCTCATTGTGACAAGTATGATTTGTTAGAACTTACCTTTTGGGATGATTTCTGAAAGTACATGACACTAAAAATAAAAAAATAAATATGGCTTAGGTTGGTGTGCAATAGGTTGGTTGAGGAAAACAGTTAGAGATTTTGAAGTTGCTTTGCCAGATTCAGCTGCTGGGAGGTTGTGTTTGAGGTGCAGCATGAACTTCCCCATGTCCCCTTGCAGTCTTGGGAATTGAAACCGTTTACAAAAGCTCAGTAGGAATTCTGTGAAGAGGGGCAAGTCAGTCTGTGATTTCAGCTGCTGGCTTGCTCATTTTTAAAGAATCAAGGAGACGCACTGAGAAGCTCATCAAACACAGACACACAGTTCTCCCAAGTAAAACAGGCAGAAGCTTCAGCACTGCAGGCATTTACCTTGAATATTCTGCTCATGTACAGTGAGGTTGTAAATTCAAATGCAAGCCCTGCCTCTGCCCCATTTGTGCAATTTAATAGCAGCTTACGCCAACAGCCTCAGTGAGGTTAAAAGTGGTCCCTTTACTTTCTTAGCGATGGGAAAATCATCTTGGTGTTACAGTTATGGTCACTGTGCTGCCACAGAGCTGAAGCCCTCAGTGGTCTTGGAAGAATTTATTGGGTACTGTGGCTTTTAATTATTATTATGTTTAATTTAAATTGTATGGTCAAGGACTTGGTTCAAAACACGTGGGTTTGAGAGGGTGGGGGTTTGGTGTTCCCGTGCGCCTGCGCTCTGGAGCGTTCCCAGTGGCAAAGCTGTGTGTGCTCAGCAACCTGCATCCCGCTGCTCATTTAAAACATGCATGAACTGCAGCAGGGTACTGGCTTAAGACTAGGCTGGATGTTTTTATGTGCAGCATATAGAAGAAAAAAAGTTTCTTGTGTAGACTTTAGTTATTGAAAGTTTTGTTCTTCCTGCCTAGAAACGGGTACCTGAAAGCATGGGGTTTAATAACATGGGGTTTATGATGTAGAGTAGCCATGGGCTACCACAAACAGTGGTTCCAGGAAGGTTTGTGTAAAAAAAGCACTTTAAGTTAGTTCTTTGACTCAATGACCCTAACATACACAACCACCACAGACCTCAGGACATGTCCCTATTCCCATGCCCAGCGTATTTCAGCTCCAGACAAGGTGTGGTGTCCACCTGCAGGCCCAGACAGCCTCAGCACAGCCCCTGCCTCTCCTTCCAACTGCAGTGCCATTCCCCTCATCTGCAGTACTTCCAAGTTTCAATAATTACCATTTTGACTGTCTTAACACGAGCTGGATTCTGCCACCTGCTTGACAGTGCTATCGTGTTGCTTGAGAGCCTGTTATTTTCATCAGTGAAAAATAAACTGTATGCATATTGGCTGAGATAGGGTATTTCTGTCATCACATTCGCCTGCATTGCACAGTCATCTTGAAGCAGTTGGGCAAAGCAGCACCAAAATATTGGGTCTGTTGTTGCCTGGTGATGGGGACACCCATGCACGAGCATTGTTATCTCAGGTGTTCTCCATGAGATGTTGGGTTTTCTTAATTCCCAAGTGTTTTTCCAGGTACTTTTTGTTTAAGCCCCTCTGCAGTTTTGTCTTGCTGGGATGCTAGAATTTGGGGAGGTTGTTCTCACCAAAGCAGTCCTTTTCTTTCGGTGTTTAAAGTTCGTAGTTATTTTAGTCATTTGACTAGGTGGTATTTGGGTTATGTGATAATTACTAATGTAATGCAAGAAAGATTTCTGTGGGAAATCTTGGGGAAATACCTTTTGTATGTCACAAGTGGCTTGTGCTTATGCTGTAACGATGCAGTTGTTGCTGTGTGCTTCAGTGGTGACTAATTACCCACAGTTACATTAGCAGATATAAAAGCACTTGTCCCACCTACCCTTTCTGAGCTACATCTTTTACATAAACGGTGCTTAAATACTAGTAAGGAGGACCTGAGAGCTTGTGAGCTTCTTGCCAAGAGTGTTTTAAATCCAGTACAGGCAGCGAGGACTGCAATCCCACTCCCACCACAGCGGCTGCCAGTGCTCCCACTGGATTTCTTGGGCTGAGAATCAGGCAGAAGCTGAATGAATGCACTCCCTTGTGCACGCACAAACTCTGTGTGTTTGTACAATGTTAATTAAAATGCATTTAAGTTGAGTGAATGCTTTCAGTATTCAGGGGCCCTCTGGGGAAGGGAAAAGCAGAAAGGAAGGCAGGCAGGCGAAGGCCCAGGGCTGTCATGGAGCTGTGTGAGTCCTGGTGGAGCAGCAGGAGCTGCTGGGGAGAGCGGCCACCACTGCAGCGCCGTGGCAGTGCTCTGTGCAAATTGAACAGCCCTGGGCCTCTGGGAGAGCTCTGCATGGGGGGAAAAGCCCTTGATGTCCCCAGCAAAGCAGCGTGGTTTTTGAACTGGGAAATGATTTTGGGCCAATCTCACAGCAGATGTTACTGGCATCCCTCACCAAATTGATACTTGTTGAATGCATGTGTATAAAAAACCACTCCAAGTGCCTGGCTCCCCTGTGCTCCCCCTGATCCTACCTATGAATGTATTCTCCTGGTGCTTGTTGTCTGTGCTCCATCATCTTCCATACACTCCTTTTCCTAGCACTGAAAAAGCCCAAATCCTTCCCACTGCTGAGACCTTTGGAGGTTTCCACCACTTTACCAGGATACACTGTGATGCAGTGACGGAGGGAAACAGGCTGCATCGCTGGCTGTACTGGAACAGGACTTGGGAAAAGTGAGGGCTGGAAAGTGGGGAGAGCAATATTTGCACCCTCTTTGGCCTTGGACTTGGCACTTGGCTCTGTGTTTAGCTGCCTAAGAACACATGGCCTTGTATTTCAATAATTCATCAGTGGACTTATTAGTCTTAGAAGGCATTGAGAACGGTCTGTGCTTTGGTGCTGTAGAGAGAAGAATTTGGTTCTTGGCATCAAGAGTTACATTTACATGCTTAATTTTGGGTGCTGTGCAGATGAGTTACATTTACATGCTTAATTTTGGGTGCTGTGCAGAAGCGACTGACTAGTGCAGGAATAGTTGATCTGTAATGATCTTTGGCACCAACAGGGAGAGTAATTCCTCTGTGTGATGTTTCAGAGCAAGAGCAACATTTGTGTGGACACACTTGCGCTCTGAAGTGGTGTTTCATTTCCTTGGGGAGGAAGCATAGGTCATTGGAAAAAGGGGTGCTGGTGATATTTTGATTATACTGGTAGACCCAGTAAGGATTCCAAACTGGAAGCCTGGTAGAAGGAAAAGGTCTTACTACTGGAGGGCAGAGGAGACCAGCATTGTATTTCAGACCTACTTGAAAACCTTTTTATTGTCTCCAAATGTGGCCTTACCTGAACTAAGCCAGGTGCTGGAAGCAGAGACCTCTCAAATCTTCCTTAGATAATGTCTCTGAATTCCTTGTTGAGAAGGAACTTGCAAATGCTGAAGATATTTCAATAAAGTAAATTATGTTTTGCATCCAGTATGAAAACTCCACACTCTTTCTAAGCTACCACGCTGTGTAAGTGGCCGTAAAAGAAATCTTTTAAAATTAAATGTTCTTCTGTCACAACTTGAGTGCTGGTAATTTGCCAATGTGAACAGTGGAGCCACTAGCACCTCCTCAAAGCTAGCCTAATGGGGATGGTGGTCAGCAGCGCGGTGCCACGTGTCACCCCCATGTCACCTCCATCCCTCGGGTTCCCTACCAGCTTGGAGGCTTATCTGCTGCCTCCTTGTCAGAGTGAGTGCTTCCAGATTCACAGCAAGACCTCAAGGAGAGCCAGATGATAGAGCAGATGGTAGATGACTAATTTGGCAAAGTTAGATGAGTGGAAATTGTTTGCTTTAATTGCTTGTCAAGTCCAGTACCTACATTATAGTTAAGAAGCAACTACTTATCCTCAAAATAGAATCAAATGAGGAAAGGA